>CAJUYG010002861.1:0-26320 GCA_910591675.1 Galerucella calmariensis
AATCAGTTATAAGTACTTAGCGGTTTTTAAGTATGTTTAAAAAGGGGGGCGTTAAAAAATAATTTATTCTTAAAGTGGGCAGTAGACAAAAAAAGGTTGGGAACCCCTGGATTGTCTAATAATACATCTTCATTAACCACATTCTTTTTGATATCGCTCTTGAGTTATTTTCGGCAATAAATCAACACTCGCTGCATATAATTATCCCAATATTTACAAAGAAATTTGATTTTGCTGCCTAATTTCATCCATGGACGTTGTTAAAGCGAGCTCGCGAACACAAAAAACTGACGTTGCTTATAATATTGTTGAACTGTTTCCTTGACAACACAAAGGATTTTTGGCTTCTTCCTCATAGGTGATTTGCTAAATATCGGCCTTGTAATGTTAATAACTATATCAGGTAGTTCGAAAGGACGACGATGGAAATGAGTTAAACAATATTAAATTCACAGTGTTCATATTGTACTATCACATAACATTGAGTATTTGAATGTCCCTTAAGTATTTGGATAAATATGTATGGTTCTTAGCTTCATTTATAATTATATACATGTAAGGTTCGTTTCAAGAAGCTCGAGTATCAGTTCGGAATTTCAGGATAATGAGCAAACTCTGTCAGGATATGTTTGACAGTTAATGAAAAACTATCAAAGTGGCTGCATACAGGTGGATAAGTAGAGGCCATGAGATCGCCGTGTTAGCATGTATGTATATACTCTCCTCACTAAAGGAATAATGAAAGTCAATATCCCGCAAGAGAAGAATACATAAGGTCGTATCCAAATCGAGCGATTCCTAACTCATCACGCTTAAAAATGTTCACTCACGACAATAACACACTCTCGGCAATCAATGTAAGATATCTATAATGCATGGTAAAAAATGCACAGCTGTAAAGTTAATCGTTGATGTCTAAGTCTAGAGCGGATGAAAGTCAACAATGAGCGTCAACAATACAAAATTAATTACAAAAATGAAATTTTTCACGGTATAACGAAGCCAAAAGTTAACTGCAGTACTTCGAGAGTGACAGAAAACCTGATAAGAGATGGAGAAATTTTAGAGTCAGAACATTTCATCAAATTGGGATATAATGAGGAAACATTTATTCAAATTTTGTAAATAAAATTTATAATTGTAGTATCAATATTCATATGAATAAATAAGATATACGTTTTATATAGCATTAATTATTACAAGCCAAAGGTGGTAAGTTTACTTTCAATCCATCGCCAATGGCTATTGATACCTTATGAGTAATTATTACTTATGTCCCTCCAAAACAGTACTGAAATGCGCTGTTTACAATATAGAAATCAGGAAAAATGGAAAACGCGCTATGTAGGAGGAGTGAACTCGGAGCTGACACCCACAGTTGCTTAAACAATATTTTCTCACATAATAATCATTAAATACAATCGAAGAATTGCGACTTCCACAAAAAAATAGGTATAACATATATCACTCAACTGGTTTCACAAATAACATTTGCATCGTCAGGAGTGAATTTCCAAAAAAATAGTCTTTAAGATATTTAATCTGTTTCGTTTTCGGTGCCATCCAGCACCCAGTATATGTGAAGGTGAAGTGCTCAAAACACGCTTCTATTACACTATGGAGGCGTGGAATACTAAAATTAATTTTTATGTCCGAATATAGGTACATCTAGTGAAAAATATATCCAGACACAATGTCGTGAGTTACAGTATTTAATTTTCAAATGACTCCCTTCAATTAAGCAGTAGGGATACTTTCAGTTCACATCATTTTCATTTGGAGCGACACAAAGAGGACGTGCGTTCATTTAAAAATGCCCTCACAACAACTCCCATGAGGTATCAGAGATGGAGCGATAGTACGACGGAAATTTTAACAATCCACATCAACTTCCAGTTGACATCATCCAAATAGGGTTTCAATGGGATAGGAAGGGGAGACTCGGGCAGCCTTCACCTGAATTTTAGTTAGTTTTAAACACTTCAAGTCTAGTTGGATGCGGTTGATTTTTCAAATACAGTTGAATTAACATTTTACGCGTAGGTATTTGGGAAGATAAATTGCAAATAAGAAAAATTAAACCCGCAAAAAATTTTAAAAGCCCAGCTTGCGAGAGATTGGTTTTGACCAGTACCCCTATCATGCGTTAGGGCTAAATTGAACAGGACATAATTTTGAATATTTTTCTTATAAATGAAACTAGGAATGAACTACAAAAAATGTATTGACAGGAAACTTAATCTTAAGATTGGTTCTTTATACAGGGTGTTTTATTGGGATAGGGCCCAACTTCAACTGTAGATGGGGATCACGTTGGTGCTTTCAAAAACCTATATTTAATGTTTTTCTGCACTTTATAACCGAGATACAGGGTGTTTTATAAATTTATCGTATTTCTTTCGAATCTCATAACTTCCGAGTTACCCTGTATATTAGTTTGAAATAAGGTACACGTAATAACCATTACCTAGAAACTCCATCAAAAGCATCCCCAAAAAGATGATGCAGGTCCGGCTTAACAAAAAATTTCAAAACTCGTCTTTTCTAAAAACAACACCCTGTATATACATTTTTTTTAAATTGCTCTTTATAATTTGGAGGAGTATGAAAAATAGAATCTGCATATTCCATTTTTATTTTTCCTCAGACAATTTTACTACCAAAAATTCACCGTCAAAGTAATAATGTATGCACTTTTTGGGGGTTAACAATGGTATCGGAGAGGTTTTTTCTATTTTTTAGCTTGAAATGAAATCTTATTAATGCATCTAGAGAAGCATCCTAGAAATTCAATTGAGTTTGTATGTTTACAAGTACAGACCACTTAAAAATGTGATTACTGGGCCGTACTTACAAATAGTCATTCAATATGTTTCGAATATTTCGAACACGCTGTATAAGGATATGTATCTGGAAACTATGTACATTTAGAAAAACACGAGTAAAATACGAGAAATAAATTTATACTGGAATTTTTGTAGGTTAGACTTGCTTCGTTTGGATAATGTTGTTAGAATTTATTGTTTTCTTTTCAGGTCAATTAATAAAATTAATAAAAATCTCCCCGTTTTTTGGAGTATAAATTCATTTCTCGTATTTAACTCTTGTTATTTTGAAAGTAGAAGTGCATAGTTTCCAGATACATATCCTTAAACAGGGTGTTCGAAATATTCGAGACATATTGAATGAGTATGTCCTAAGTACGGCCCTGTAATCACATTTTTTAGTGGTCTGTACTCGGAAACATACAAACTCAATTGAATTTCTAGGATGCTTCTTTGGATGCATTAAATAGATTTCATTTCATGCAAAAAATAAAAAAACCTCTCCGATACCATTGTTAACCCCCAAAAAGTGCATAAATTATTACTTTGACGGTAAATTTTTGGTAGTAAAATTGTCTGCGGAAAAATGAAAAGTAAATATGTAGATTCGATTTTTTATACTCTTTCCAATTATGAAAAGCAATTTTAAAAAAAACAAATACAGGGTGTTGTTTTTAGGAAGGACGAGTTTTGAAATTTTTTGTTGAGCCGGACCTGCATTATCTTTTTGGAGATACTTTTGATGGAGTTTCTAGGTAATGGTTATTACGTGAACCAAATTTCAAAATAATATACAGGGTAACTCGGAAGTTATGAGGTTCGAAAGAAATAGGATAAATGTATAAAAAATGTATCTCGGTAGTAAAATGCAGAAGAAACATTGAATATGGGTTTTTGGAAGCACCAAAGTGATCTCCACTACAGTTGAAGTTAGGCGCTTCCCCAATGAAACATCCTGTATCTATTGGTGTGTTAATTATTCAGCAAAACTACAAAAAATATTAACTAAAAAACAAACTCTGGTAACAAAATAGTATATTACATAACGTGTGTGGTAAGGAGCATTTTACGCACGAATGGAAAAGTTACGCACGATGCCGCGTAGCGGCCAGTGCGTAATTCCGTGAGTGCGTAAAATGCTCTACAACACGAGTTACGTACTATACTTTACCTACGACCTACCTGTACTTGTATTTTTTATAAGAAGCATAAGAAATAACAGTTACATGATTAGAGGTGCTTGGTAAACTCCATCTCTATTACTCTATTACCAATGAAAGAAGCACCTTAAAGAACTAACGTTTAATCATTATTAATATATTGTTGATAATCGAACGTCCATTTTTCAATTATAATCAATACATATACATAGCCCTTTGGGTTTTTCATAGTTAAACGTGGCCATATCGAATGTTTTCAAATAGTAAATTTTGAATAAAATGGAGACGTCTATTGACAGTTGCTAAGATGTTGCTAGGGAAGCCGTGCGATTTACTTTACAGCTGTGCGTTTTTTTACAGTGCGTAATAGACGTCATTACATTGATACCGACTGTGTGTTATTGACTGATTACAGGGGGGGTCGTAGGTAAAAATCTTTTTCGATCGATTCTAACCTTCTAAGCTCTTCATAATATATATCTTGATTTTCAAATAACCAAGTGGGCAGACCCAAGATTTTCTGTGGAATATTTGACAGTTTCTAAGAGACTCATGTTTTATGAAAGTTCTAATCTTTGTCGAATGTCAATGAAATGTCGAGCGATGAAGAGTTTTCATACGCATCACGTGATATTACTGAAAAGGCAAGAAATGTATCCAATAGTTTATTACCTGCAAAATCAAAAACGTATATGATCAATTGATGGATTGGAGAGTAGCAAGAAAACGTGTTTCTAGTGTACCTTGAAGAACTCTCAATGGAATAGAAATCCCTTTTTCTCTGGACACATTACTTCATTTCGAAGGCCCAACTTAACATTGAACATAAAATTGCTGGCATTTTTTAAAAGAAAGTCCGAAGGGCATAGCAGAAAAAGATCAAAAATATTTTTGCCAGATAAATTTGAAAAAAAGTATTCAAAAATAAAAAAAGCGATGTTGTCGAATTTAAATGAAATTTCTTGTTCGTAAAAAAATAGTGCATGCAACTCTCATATAAGGGCTATTATTAAAGTCGCATTAACCATAGGAAACCCGCCTCTGGCTCTTTTTGTATTCCGATTGATGCTTGTGTATTAATAACCATCATTACATGAACGTTGCATAATTTACTATTAGGGGACAAAAAACGGTTATTAATTATTAATACCTATGAATATTGCTTTCAAAAGGTCCTGAAGAGTGCTAGGCGACAAACTTGTACAAACAAAGACTGCAAATCATTTGTTTTTAATTTGAGCGACTGTGTTTCACAGCTAAAAAAACATATATAGAAAAACATTTTTCTGATGCAGTTTTGCAGGACTTGAATTGTTGAATCTTCTTGCAAACGGAAGGCGGTAGGTAAAGGACCTGTTCAAAAAAACTACGAATATTATTCGATGATTATCACATGAAAATATCCCGATCCATATGTTTTTGTGTTTCAGATCAATATTCTTTGCAGAATCTTCATGTTGTGGATACTTTGTCTATAATGAGCAATTATAAAAAATAGATTGGGTTTTGTTGCTTCACGGGAATTGAATTACACATAAAAAATAGGTATACCAAATAACCCATTTTTTCTCACCCTTCTTAAAATGTAAGTACCCTAACCGACATGTTTCTCCCCTAACCTTCTTTGAGTATGTATCTGCTTCCTTGTTATTTAGTGAACGGTGAGTTATCTTTTATATTTTTCCTTATTTGATCGCTACCGTGGTTTGGTACCTCATCGGCCAACGACTCCGAGGGATTTTTGGCCACGAGCTTGCTGAGTCTGCTCAAGCAATTCTGAGATATAAGCAGTTTTGAAATTAGAAATTTATCTCTTTTAACACATACACATTAGTTTGAGGAACCATGTGAATTCGTTTTTCCAGTACACCTTCCCAAGACCGCATGGCTATTTCATCAACCCAAGCAGTTTAAAAATTACATAAATGCAATTCCACTATTGTTTTTAAAATGCAGGATTATGTTCATGCATCAGTTGCAAAGTTCACCAAGATTTACAATTCTACGTGCCTATAAACTTTGCTGAACCTATGATGCAGAAATACATTTTTCGTCGAATTTTCAAGAAAGTTTCCTCCATTCACCGCGCACATTTCTCATCCGTTTCAAATTTTGTAAAACGTTCACACACAGCAGTAAATAACTGAATTCAAAAAATTCAATGTTTGGTTTTGTGAAACCGCGATGCATGTGGAACTTATTTCAGGATTTTTGATATATTGACCATTATATTGAGGGTATATACCCCAAAAAGTTAAAATTAATTACTAGACATTTCGGGATTTTGTTGACTACTGTTGTGGAAAAACCACTTTTCACTCAGTTCTATTTTAATAGTTAGAAGGGATAATGAAGATATTATATAGGGTTATAAGCAATTTGTATTCATCACAGGATTGTTGGCAATTGATTATTGAGGGTTGTAATAATTATTTATGATAAAAGTGCGTGTAGTTATACTTTTGCGCCCGAGTTGTGAAAATGATAGATATAGATAGATCTTTATTTAAATAGGAAACCCTTATTTAAATAGAAAATTAATTAAAAATACACAATATGAAATTAATTAGAATTTAACATCAACAAATCAGGTACAATATTTCAAATTTACATTTAGTTTAATACACATCAACACAAATAATTTTCAGCAAAAGAAAAACGAAAAATTTGTTTAAAACGAAGACGTTATAAAAATTCAGGCAACAACATGAACTATAAATTTTTTATACAGGGTGGGGCAATCTTCTGACATCGGAGGATTACATCGTTGTGGTGATAGATAGAACTTTATAGTTTTGTGTGAGCTTATACAGTTACTGAGAGCATATTTTGAAAATACTTTCAATTTTACAGGGTGTTCCAATACTACGTAGCAGCACAAACTTACATTTTTTTTAATGGAACGTACTATATTTTGTTTAAGAATCAAAAAGATCTCACCGAGAGCGTTACAAAAATATAGCACTCTAATATATTATAAGGGTGTTTTACAAATATATTGCCAATTATTAGCAAAAAAGACCTCCTCTTTAACACTCTGCAGAACAGTAAATTGAAATAAATCAACAGGTCTTTGTGTTCAAATGTCATACACACATCATTGGCTGTGCTCAGTATTAATTACTTTTTTCATTTGTGGCTTTTTTAATACAGGGTGAAACAAAACGCAAATCAAGTAATATCTCAAAATTTTTAAATGAATCACCCTATAAGTCTTTTTACAATTTGTTAGTACAATTAATAAACTTTCAAACGATGTAGTAAACTTAGGGCATTAGTTAATGGAAAATCGTAGATATTTTATGATAATGGTCAAAAACAAGTATTTTACATATACAAATTAAATGGTATTAAATTTTTACATGCCACATCTTGAATTTTAACATTTCTAAAGCATAAATTCTAATCCCTAATTTTGGATGCATCTAAAATATCTTTGACTTCTACTCTTACCATTAGAGGAAGGAAAGAAGGAATTATGTTGGAAGAAATATTTTTGTTTACTGTAAGTAGGCTAATGTCATTATAGTAGGTACTAATAAATATAAAAGCAGTTTGTAGCCTTCACGAAATAATTACTCAAGTCACCACAAACAGTATATTTTAGTTATGTAAAATGCAAGCTTGTAATTCATTCTCCAACTTTTTCTATTATTGAAAAACTAACAATTATGAAAACCAACATTATAAGAACACTCACATTTACATAAATGAACATTGACATTCTATAAAAAGTATAGTAGTTTATGCTAAGTGTTCAAAAGGGCGATCATTTACTTCCATACAATTCTTTTCAAAAACGAGGATCTTACTCTTTCCAACATAGCTGGTGTTATTGTGGAAAATGCGTTACGTTTGATACACAAGTTGCTTGATATATCCCCATAAAAAGGAAATCCATCGGTGTGAGATCTGGAGATCGAGGAGGCCACGAAATTGGTCCACCACGTCCTATTCAACTGTCGGTGAAATTCCTGATATACAGATGCTCCATCTTGTTGGAACCACAAGTTAACTATTGTGTTTGAATCAACTTCCTAAACACAAACGAAGAATACAGCAATATTTCTTTGAAATTTATTAGTAGATACTATTTTGATAGTAGCCCACTTGATATAATCAAAAATATGGCTTGATTATGTTTCGCCCATTCTCAAACAAGCCTATAATAACAATTCTTGAAAGTGAAACATGAATAAATATGAAATTTTTGGTAATTCCAGGTACCTACAGTATTAGCAAACATTTTATTTCATTGATTAGATATTGTAGATGCATCCAAAATTACGATTAGAATTTATGTTAAAATTCACAAGATGTTGCATGTAAAAATTTAATACCATTTAATTTGTGTATGTAAAATACTTGTTTTGTATCATAAAATATCTACGATTTTCCATTAAGTAATGCCCTAAGTTTACTACATCGTTTGAAAGTTTATTAATTGTACTAACAAATTGTAAAAAGACTTATAGGGTGATTCATTTAAAAATTTTGAGATATTGCTTGATTTGCGTTTTGTTTCACCCTGTATTAAAGAAGCCACAGATGAAAAAAGTAATTAATACAGAGCACAGCCGATGATGTGTGTATGACATTTGAACACAAAGACCTGTTGATTTATTTTAATTTACTGTTCTGCAGAGTGTTAAAGAGGAGGTCTTTTTTGCTATTTTTTTGCTAATAATTGGCCATATCTTTGTAAAACACCCTTATAATATATTAGAGTGCTATATTTTTGCAACGCTCTCGGTGAGATCTTTTCGATTCTTAAACAAAATATAGTACGTTCCATTGAAAAAAATGTGCCACCCTGTATGTTCTTTAAGTAACACTTTAAATCTATCAAGAATGGTACATTTTTTTATAGATACAGGTAATTGGTTAAACTTGAAAATAGTTTCCTAAAAATATTTAGGTGATAAACCATTTACAACTTTGTAAACCAAAATCATAGTGAAATAGAACAGCCTATTTTTAACAGAAGGAATTCTGGGAATTCAACATTATTCTAATTGGAGTGCGGCGATTGGTTTTATTAATTATTCTCATTCCGCGATTTTTCAGTTTGTTAAGATTGAATAAAAATAAAATTGATGAATAGTAGTCAAAATGAGGTTGAATAATAGTGTCGAATACCGTGATTTTGGTCTGCATTGACAAGTTTTGAGATATTCTGCTAAAGAAGTACATACAGCTTCCTAAATATTTTTTATGGATGTTTTAAAAATGACTATCAAGACTTGAAATATTGTCAAGGTGAAACCCCAAATACTTCAGCGATATAACAATTTGAATTTTTCTATTATTAATATTTAAATTTATGCTCTTAATATCAAGTACGCTTTATTTATATTTTGTAGTGAAGATCATTGCATTTGTTTTTTTAAAATTCAACTTCAATTTGTTCATTTTCAAATATTTATTAACCTTAACTAGAAAACATTCATTTTCTGGATAGCTACATCCAAATTTTCATCACTACAATAGATTAAAGTAGCATCGGCAAACAGGTTAATGAATTCACACATTACAAATAGGTCAATATCGTCAATAAACAAAATGGATAAAAGTGGGCCCAATACACTACCTTGCGGAATCCCTGAATTACCATCCATTTCAGATGATTCCTGCAAGGAAAGAGCGTAGCGGGTGCCTTTTTCGCAACGAGTGCGCAAAAGTACTTAACGCACAAGTGTCATACAAAAGTTTATCTACTAGCACATTAAGAAAAAATAAAAAAATGTGCTCTGAAGGGGTTAGAAAACATAAAATTGAATTTTCTATAAACAAATATGTACACAAAGTTATTGAATTATTTCACACTCCAATGATTCTATCAATAACTTTATTTTAGTATTGAGTCAATCAGTCTATAAATGTAACTAATATCTATTACAGTTTCCTATAATATTGTCGTATTTAATAAAGCGCGTTACCAATAGATATTTCGATGAATAATAATCATTCTAACGTTTCAAAAATTTTTAAAAATATTTCTCAAATGCAGTGACCGTTCAACTAAGAAACAACAACTACTTCCCGGGCTACAGGCCCGACGGCTATTGAAATACACTTCAAAGTCAAACGAGGTTGGTATATCTACAAGATATTTAACATCAACCATTCTGGTTTGCAATTAGAAGGGACAACATAAGTTATGAAAACCAGAATGGTTTGTTAAATATTTTGTAGATATGCCAGCCCCGTTTGACTTTGAAGTGTAATTCAATATCCGTCGGTGCCTTTAGCCCGAGGAGAAGTTGTTGCTTCTTAGTTGAACGGTCAGTGTCTTTGGAAAATATTTTTTATACTTATAAAGCGTTAGAATAATTATTATACTGCGATATGTATCTAGATAAAATTTTATCAATCGTAGGATCAGTGGCAGCGGGTGGTTAATTTCATAGGGGGGTCATGGGTGATGTGATTGGAACCTTAATACGGAGCGCCGCTAACTAACCCCCGGATAAGACGGAAATTTTGCAAAAAATAACGGCTGGGCTTTTGACCCAGCAGATGTAAACTTTGGGTATGTTTCTTCAATGGTGGACACCAGCCCGCTCACCAATTTTGATTTTCGCGGAGTACATGATGCGGAATAACGTTTACACGAAGGTCTTGGAACGATTCATTTAGAAATAGTACCTACACCATATTAATAGTAGGTATTTTCTATTTTCTGAAAACTTGTCAATGATTTTTTCATATTATTTTTGAATGGTCCAATGACCTAATGGAGGAGCCGCCACTGGTATCTACTATATCTCGTGGTTGGATTATTTTTATCATTTTTCATTTCAAGATTAAATTCTTTCCTCAAGTATTCAGAAAGTGGAGCAGATTCCTCTCATGTCTACTATTGATTTTCCATTTTCCAATTATTCAGATATAACGGAAAAGGCGATTTTAATGCCATCAGTACAATAATTCTTCGAATATTTCCAGTTAATTGCTCACAAAAAAGTTCCACTTGCGACAGACACTCGAAACTACATAAATGATTTGGAAAACTATCTATCAAAAGTACACAAACAAAATATTGAAATATATGTAGGAGACATTAACATAAACATCCTAAATGCAAATAGTAATGACACAAACCATTATTTAGATATTCTAGTGTCACACGGATTTCTATCATACATAAACAAACCTACTAGGGTCACCAAAGACTCAAAATCTACTATACATCATATGTTTGTGCGAAAAGAAAACTGTTTAAAAGACAAACTATATATCACTCCTATAATATTCCATACAGATATCTCAGATCATTTTGCACCTTTTATTGACATTTCATTCACAGAAAATAAACCAAAACAATTGAAAGTCGACAAGAAAATAACCAAAATTGATTTTAATAAATTAAACTTATTACTGCTAGATGGAAACTGGAAAAGTGTAATAACAGAAACAAACGCCCAATTATGTTATAATATATTTATTGACAAACTTAATCATTTCATTACAATGGCTATAAACATTCAAATAGTAAAATCTAAAAAGCATATCAAATTGAAACTGTGGATTACCACAGGTCTAATAAACTCTATTAATAGAAGAGATTATCTAAGACAGAAATTAGCAAAACAGTACTCACAAGAACTTGAAATAGAATACAAAAAATTTAGGAACAAACTCAACACACTAATCAAACAAACCAAAAATAACTTCTATAAAACCCAAATTACTGAGGCTGGTTCAAATTACAAAAAAATCTGGAATGTCATAAATGAAGTTTGTGGTAAAAAAGGACGAGGTAATATAGCTGATACAGATATTATTCTTGAAAATGGTACTGTTATAAGAGACAACAAAATAAAATCAGAAGAGTTTAACAATTTTTTCACCAATATAGGCAAAAATATGTGTAAAAATATTTCAGAACAAGTCTTACCAGACAATTTCTTAACAGACTTAAACGTTAAACAATCAATTTTTTTGAAACCTGTTACAACAAATGAATTAGTATCAGTGATTTCTAATCTCAAGAATAATACAGCTCCAGGTTCAGATGGGATTACATCAGAAACTTTAAAAACAATTCATTCTTATGTTATTACTGCACTAAGGCATATAATTAATCAATGTTTGTTGACTGGCAAACTTCCCTGTCAATGGAAATGTTCAACTATTACCCCCATATTTAAATCTGTAAATAAATCACGACTTGAGAACTACAGACCGATATCTGTTATAAATAATACTGCTAAAATGTTTGAACAATGTTTTAAGAGAAGATTAATTGAATTCTTAGACAAAAATAATAATAACCAATAGACAGTTTGAATTTATAAAAAATAGTAACACCGAAAATGCCTTATTATACTTCGTTAACACCACTATAGAGGCCATGTATAAGTATCATGAAATATTAGCAATTTTCTCAGACTTGGCCAAGGCTTTCGACACGGTTAATCATAATATACTAATTAAAAAATTGAATAAATATGGTATTAGAGGTATAGCTATAGACTTAATGAGAAATTACTTATTGGGAAAAACTTAAAGGGTGAAAATACAAAATGAACTAAGTTCTGAGACTGAAGTTGTAACAGGAGTACCACAGGGTACGGTTTTAGGCCCTATACTTTTCCTTATTTACATAAACATTATAACAAAGATAAATGAAATCAAGGGTCATTTAAAATCCTACGCAGACGATACTGCAATTATATTTACATCCCCAACATGGGATGAAACTAAACGTATTGCTGAACTGAAAATGGAGAAAATGTATATATGTGGTTCAATAATAACAAACTGTCATTAAATATCTAAAAAAGACTAAATTCATAACTTTTTCGCCAACTATGCATAAGCAGCTAAAAAACTTAATCATTAAATTACACAAAACAAGTTGCAATAAGCAACAAGAATGTGAATGTTATTTGATAAAAAAAGCAAACAACACTCAATACATCACAAGTTGCACAAAATTTACTATTAAGAATTATTTACCGAAAAGGTAGACTTTACTCGACTGACCTCTTATATAAAGAAACTATTATATTCAATATCTAATCAATATATGTTAACCATTGTTTAAAGAAGATGTGTCACAAGGAAAAAACAAATTTGACACCACTAACATATCACACTCGCTCAGCTATGAACTTAGATGACCGGGTCAAATTATGCCACAAAACTACCACCCAACACTTTTTCCCTTTTCAAGCTACAAAATTTTATAACATACTACCAAAATACATAAAAGAAATTAAAAAATACCCTATATTTTAAAAAGAAGTGAAAAAATTTATACTCACCAATCCGAACAAATTTAACACAATATAAATATAAATTTGATAAAGATGCCCTACACTTATTCATATTGAAATTGTCTCATACTTGCCTCTCCATTCTCACTCGAGAGAAAATTATAAAAGAAAATAACAAGTTTAGTAATAAATATTCTTGCCTGAAATGTTACAGGTACATATTACATACATATTACAAGAGAGACTTCCTAGACTAGTGTGATCTCCTCCCGTAGGCTACTTGGAAATGAAAATAACTATAAGAATTTGTAATATAGAGAACACCATATACTTTAATGGGTTGCGGAAATTTTTTCGAAAACTAGTAACGGAAAATTTTTCGAAAACTAGTTTTCGAAAACAAAATTTCGAACGGAAAATTTTTCGAAAAACAATTTTCAGAAAAAACAAATTTTCGAATATACTTGTTTTCGAAAGATAATTTTTCGAAAAACAGTTTTTCGAAAGTCATCTTTTTCGAAAAGCAATTGTTCGAAAATGTCTATTTTCGAAAATTACATTTTTCGAAAAACAAAATTTCGAAAACCATATCATTCGAATAACAGCTTTTTGGAAACATGTTTAATTGTTGTGGAAATCATCCATTCTCAAAGTTGCCCAAATCTGAATCAAATAAAAAAAAAACTCAAAGTTGGTCGACCGCACAATATAATGAACTAAAAATTACAATGTACTCAACTGGTTTCGGCTGAAAAAGTAGAAAACACTTATTCAATTCAATTATTGCAATTCACAACATTACAAAACGTTAGCTATATTTTTTTAAGAGGCAATCAATTCATCATCAATAAATGTTTCTTCAAACGATGAACATATATTGCGCACTCTCTGATCCAATGATTTATATTTTTTTTTAGTGGCTTCTCTCCAGAAATGCTTTCGCAATTTCAAGTTCTGTCAGGCATTGTTCCTTTTTAATATTATTCAGGAAAGTCCAAAGAGACGATTTTTGAGCGTCAATAAGTGATAAAAACCCCTATGCCATGATTCAGCGGCGTTATTGGTCAACTGTGATTGCCGAAGAACACTTTCAAAACAGCTCCAGAGAGAATAAGCAAACATAGGCTCAGCTCTACCTCTTCTCTCCATCTTTCCTATCCATGTATTCTCGGAATAATTAATGAATTCTTCATTTACTTCCGTGAACTAATGTTCTTTGACTACCAAGTCGAAGCCTCTGGAGATGAAAGGGACCGGTACGAACGCTAACGCTTTCAGCATTTTGATTTTTGATTTGAAAATTGCGCCACTGTCCGCTTTGGTTGCCAAACCATATTTTTGCATATTTCTGTATAAACTTTGGCTGAAGTGGTAATAGGATCCATGATGTAACACATTCGGGAAGATTTCTTCAATCGAATTGATAAATGCTTTTTCGAAGTCAGTGATGATTGTACTTACAGAAAATACATTACCAGATACAGTTACACACTGTTTCATCCAGTTAAGTAGTCTTGTACATGTTTCCTGTCGCTTATTGGGTAGCAAAGCATATATAACAGGTACTATCACTTCCTTGCTTATTTCGCTGTGAACAGTGAACAGTGACCGATTGATAAAATAAAGTGGGTACTGTTTCAAACGTTCCATCCATCATCAATACTCTTGATTTAAACAACAATGTCATGTTTTCATTTGTGCCAAATATTATGATACTTTGTGGATCTTCCGGACCTGAATCAAAAAGTAAAAAAATATGACCATTTTCCGTCGTTTTATATTTATCCGGTAAATTCAGAGACATTGTATCCAAAGGTTGTGCAATTGCACTACTTTCTCTAGTTCTTATGTTACGTATAGTTCTCTTCATGGATGGAATTGACGGAAGATTCACCAAGGCTGAAACACTGGCATTTCCGATAGAATCTGCAATTATATTCTGTGGCGTCGCTATTGACTTACGTGATATATTGCGAATATCACTAAGAATCGTTTCTATTTCAAGTTTCTCAGGTTTACCTGGATGGTTGTGATTTCCAGATATACTTTCAACAATATTCTTATTCTCTATACTCTTCAGTCATCCCTTACAGCCCTTGTTGAAGTCTTCACATTTCCAATATGTAATACCTTTTGCCACTTTGTCTTTAAGATAGAAATATCCATCCAAGTGTGCCTTAGTTTTTCCGCGCGGTGTTTCGATTAATTTAAGAGCTTTGTTATCTTTCCTCTTTATAATCTTTATCGATATCTATTATTATATAGGTACTTACTTGTCAAATACCTGACAGACTGTTTAACTTCACTGACAATTATTGCGAAGTTCACTCATATACAGGGTTCCTCGTGCGTTCATTTAGCGGAGGCGTCGCTATATGGACGCACTTGAATAATGTTAGTTAGATGGTAGGTGAGTAAATAGAGTGTTTTCGAAAAAACGCATTTTCGGAATAAATGTTTTCGAAATGAAGGTTTTCGAAGAAGGAACTTTTCGAAAAGTTGTTTTTCGAAAAAAATACCTTTCGAAAATAGTAATTTTCGAAAAAATGTTTTTCGAAAGAATGTTTTTGAAAAATTGTTTTTCTAAAACAGTGTTTTCGAAAAAATTTCCGGGACCCTACTTTAATAATAGTGAATAAATTTAAATTGAATTGAATTGAATTGAAATTACATTGTATTTCCATGAATTTTCAGAATGATTTTTATACATTTGTATATTTCCGATGAATAACAAATATTTTAATTATGCTAACTAGTGAAAGCTATTCCACTAAATGATTCTGGTTTATTTTTTACAATTTGATGTTCCCAATTGAATACCAATACATATCGCAGAATGATAATTATTCTAGCGCTTTATAAGTTTTGAAAAATAACAACCGTAACAACAGTGACCGTTCAACTAAGCAGCAACAACTACTTCTAGTGCTATAGGTCCCGACGGCTATCGACTTACAATACTAGAACGTACCGTACATAGGAGAACAACATCAAAGATTACAGAATAAAAATATAAGATATTCCACTTGTTCGAATTTATCGCGTAAAGCACCGATGCCTCTGGTGACTTGGAGGTTGGCCCCATGGTACAATACGTCGCTACGCCCTTACTCGCATTTAATTTGGCATATTATACGGGACGTCGCCCGTCTAGCGCTGTTATTTTAGAGCGGTGTTTATAAATTGGTTGTTCGTGTTTTATGTTTATGTTGTATACATTTTTTAATTTATTGATTAATTATTGAAATAAGCAAAAAAATAATGTTCATATTTTTCTCTTCAATGGCAAAGCTAAAACACTGGATATTTTGTAATATTTGTTGATAAAAAATTACGGAAAAAATTAAAATAATTCATTTTCATAATAATAATATTATATAAACAAGTACATTGAGCAGGAAAACACAAAAAAAATAACAATTATTAAAAAAATGCAAAGCCTAGAGTTGGATCTGTTCGCATTTTTTTTTTCAATTTTTGCTGATATGTGTACTGAAATTACGTGATTGGCCGACGTTTGGAGCGCGTGAGTGGGGAGATATTTCATACTCAACCTTTCGATACCGTCTGAGAGACAGTGTGTTAGAAATAAAGGGTTAAGGGCCAGAGAATTTTGTATATTTCATTTAGTCTCCTGTTTTCCAAAAGTAACAATAATATTATAACAGTGGTTTTAAATGGATAAAACCTGTGAATTGATTCATTTTGGAAATTTCACTTTATTTTTCACTTACCTTTTGAAATTCATATCCCAAACATTGTTCGAAATAATTGACATTAAAAAATAAACCTTTGTAATGGAGAATCCTATATTTCCTTTATTTCCCAAATTGCCCTTGTATAGCTTGAAATAAAATAAGCTTTTCGAACTCCTCTGGTACCTACCGGTCTTGTTATTGACAACAAAAGCGAGTTGTAAACATGATTTATGAGAGCGGCGTCCATTTGGGACAGCAGCTTGAATTAAACAGCCATGGAGTGAGACATGTTATATTTTTATTCTGTAATCTTTGCCCCTACTCCGTTGCCGACTGTAACGAGACATGCAATAGATGTACGAAACATTTTGAGGCGATATAAGAGAACTTTTACTTCGAAAATACATTACCTAGTGGCTTATTGAGTTTCAGATTGATTTGGGATCGTTTCTTACAATTTTACCATCTCCACGTATTAGAGGTTGTAACAATCAATTTGTTGGAAGATGATACATTATCAATCCCTCATTGTACAGTGAACAGTAACAGATCTGTAGTCAGTAATATTTATATTCCAAAAAATAAACTGAATTTAATTTGTAAAAAAAACATTCTTTAAAAACAAATTAAACTTTTTGTTTTCTGGTAAAATAAAACACCCAAGAATAAATTACTCCACATGATATTCTTTGCAAAAGTTGTGATAAGAAATACATTGGTCAGTTTAAAAGGTCTCTCACTAATAGAAAAACATTTTATAAAAGTGACAGCAAAGTTTACCCAGAAAAATGTGCAATTTCTGAACACGTATTTTCTGAAGAACTTAGAGTGAATTATGAACATGCCAAAGTTTCATCAACAGATATCAATTATAAAAAAAACGGATCTTTTTAGAAACAACTTTTATAGAAAGAATAGATGTTCTAACAAAAAACTCATCCAAATAATCTGAGTATAATTACATGCGTACTCATGGCATCATAGCTATGGTTGTTCGCAATGGAAGCAAAATGTGTTCACACTTAGACGTGTCTCGGCACTTTTTGCATAAACGTTCCCTAACGGAGAAAAATTGAGGTTTCCAACCCAAATAGTCACACTAGTTGTTTGTACAGAAAAAAATCTTCGAGCGGTATCTGGAATACATAATTGTGAATTATACAACTTAATATCTAGCTGGACAGATATCCAGTTTTGTAACATATAATAATATTGTAGCACAGTTTAGAGGAGCCACTGAAGTTTCAGAAGAGCAAACAAAGTCTTTTGGACTCGATTTCTATTGTAGCCTCAAGAGACCGTAGTAGACCAATATTTAATGGAAGAAACGAATTTTTTTGGCAAATTTTCCAGTTTCGTGTTCTGGAACATAGCAAGTTTTTATTCTGGAGAAGAGTCCAATGAAAAAAAGTTATTAGTCCACAGTATTATTTTTGTCATTTGCTTGAAATTTTTGTGAACGCATTCTGTAGTACTAGCCCTTAAACAGTTAAATTGTCAGTAGGGCACGAGCCTGGAATATTTTCAATTATATTCTTACATCAGTCCACCTTCTTCTGAACAACTTCTTTGTCGCAGTAGTTTGATTTAATTTTTTGTTGAAAATTGAACAATCGTGTGGATGGAAAAAATTTTTTTTCATCCATTTGTGTAATTTGTGAGATCCTTATTAGTTTTCGAAAAACATATACACAAACTAGGAGATCGCTTAGTCCTATTTTCCGGAATATTTTCAGGATGTCTGCAGGCTTCAACGTATAATGCATTACCAAAATATGAGGCAAATCGAACTTATCATTCAAAAGTTTTTTTTTTCCATTTTGGGAGCCGTTCAGATGCCGGGAGCACTGCAGCCTATTGGCTTATTGTACTCTGCTCCCATATTTAGTCCACCCATCCAGTTATCCCCGTACCTTCGAGTAGACGGTATAGGTCCATTGGATGTGTGCCATATACTTCAGGTGGCACATTGGCCTCTCCGAAGATTGCCCGTCTCCTCGAGTGCAGTGCCTCACAGTCACGATCTCGATCTCCATGCCACATAGTCTGCAGCTGAGGTCCCCGTTATATAACCCTATTTTATGCAGGTGATCTTTTAACGGGGTATGACCCGTTAGATAACCTGTAATAATTCTTAGCTTATTCCTGCTTATATTCAGTAGTTCTTTGGCCCGTTTTGCACATGTGTCACCTATGAAGGTTTTGCTGTGTACCTGTTTCGGAGTGTTCCTCCAATGAAGTCTATGTTGGCTTTGTACCCATTTTTGTATTTGCGCTCGGACTACCTTTTTTGTGGTCCCAAGAGCTGGTTCTGGTCCAACATATGCTGTTGCTGAACCTCTTTTTGTGAGTTCATCAGCTTGTTCATTTCCAGAAATACCATTATGTCCCGGCACCCACACCAATCTTACTTTAATGTGGTCTGCTAGTTCATTTAGTTTTTTCTGACATTCTTCTACTAGTCTGGATGTTACCTTACGGCTATTTAAAGCCGCAAGGACTGCCTGTCTATCAGTTAGTATGTTTATCCTATGAGTGTCAGTCCTATATTTGTTAATTCTGACACATTCTAGGATGGCATAGATCTCTGCCTGAAATACAGAGGTATGTTTGCCTAGTGAGAAAGAGCCTTTTGTGTTTCTCTTTTCACTGTACACACCTGCTCCTGTTCCTTCCCCTGTCTGTGATCCGTCTGTGTACCAGGTCTCTCCTCGGGGAAATTTCAGTCTGCTTGGGTCTTGCCAGTCCTTTCTGTGAGGTATTTCTACCTCATATTCAGGGCTTGGGAGAAGTTTAGTGGCCATATAGTCTGTTTTCATATCTAAAATGGCTTCACCTATGATGTCTTTAACAGATGTGTGTCCTGATCTAACTATTTTGTTGCTCAGATTATCTTGCTGCCTAAATAGTCCCATCTTTGTTTCCCCCATTATCACGAGGTTTAGTGGAGGAAGGTCGAATAAGGCTTCTAGTGCTGCCGTTGGCGTGCTTCTCATGCATCCTGCAATGCTGAGACATGCAAGTCTTTGCACCTTGCCTAGTCTCGTCATTGCATTCTTTTGTGTCGTCTTTGTCCACCAGACCAAAGACGCATATGTTATTATGGGTTTAACCACTACACTGTATATCCAGTGTATCATTCGCGGACTCAACCCCCATGTTTTCCCACAAGTTCGTTTTGCCATCATTAGTGTGGTTTCCGATCTTGCTGCAACTTTTTCATTTGTTTGGACCATGTTAATCTCGATGTGATGTCTTTTGGCCGAAATATTATTTATTAATTATTTAAATTATCATTATGGTATTATTATGATTAAAGACATAAATTCCCTTGAAGCTAACGTCGATATAGCATGAATCGTTTACATATATAAAAACAGAAAGGTCTCACGTAGGATGTCAAGTTCAGAGTCCGAAGTAAATGTAAACAGAAATTGTTTATGTTTACGAAACGGTGAACTTGACTCGTCGTATAAATATATTAAACGAAAGTACTTTAACATTCATTCGATTCGATTCATTCATTCTAAATTATTCTAAATGTAGTTTATTCATCGTAATCCTTTTTAATTAAGATCCTAATTAGTACTAGTGATAAGTGAGTTAATGTATCATAGTAAAGTAAAGTAATAAAGAGAACATGACTCAGTGATTCCAGTAGTTGTTTTATTCCTGTGAGATGACACACCAAGTGACCGGCAACACCACCTAGTCAGAGGCCCTTCCACACTTCTAATGCACCAAGTATCCATAGTAGGATACACACATTACATGGCGATCCTGCAAACAATTGGAATTCTGTGAAAATGGGTGGTAAGTCAACGAAGCAAGAGGTCCAGGAAAATGGTGTGGTCAACAGCAATTTCATAGTCCAGGAAGAGAAAATGGAAGCAGATCTGGAGGTGAAGACTCTTATTTATATCATTGTGGTTTTGGTACTACAATCAGGATGGAACTATAGAAGACAACTGAAGAGGAACATAAGAAGAAACCTACAGCAAAGCACACTGAACCTTTAGGATGGTGAGAATTTTTTTTGTAAACTTTAAGGATATATTCTGTTTTGTTGTTGTTGCGTTAGTATTTGATATATATTTTTTTTAAATTTTCCTTGTGTTGAGAATGAATCATTTAATTTTAAATGTCCTCGAGTGATGGAAATGCAGTAACGTGGGAAGAATTTGAGATTAGATTGAATTTAATTCTAGAAGATATACGTAAGAATAGTAAGCGAGTGTTAAAAAAGGAGGTTCCTAAAAGTTCAGAAAGTCACATAGATATAATAAATAAGTTGTGTGATTCATTTAATAATTTCTCTAAGTTAATAAATAAAAATTGGTATAAATTAGACGAGGATCAGCAGAATACATGCATTTTATATTTTGACAAAATCAGAGATAAGGTAGAGAAAGCATTTCAAGTGTTAGATTGTCGGTATAAAGTTCCGTCTCAATTAATTACGAGTAATAATTTAATTATTAAAGAGGTATTAGAAGCAACAAGCAAAGATAAAATGGCATTAAGTATGAATGATTTTTTCAATTTAGCTGGTAAGATATTACCAAACGAGTTTAATGGAGATACAAGCAAACTACAGTCTTTTGTAGATGCGGTTAGCTTACTTCAAGTATACGCAGCAGAGCATGAGAGAAATGCTGTGTTATTTGTGAAAACAAGACTGACTGGAAAAGCCAGGGTTTTGATTACTACCGAGAATTCTCTGAGAGAAATAGTCGATACACTTAAGAAAGGACTCAGAGGAGACAGCACTAGTTTGATAAGTGCTAAACTAAGTAAACTAAGGCAAAATAATAAAGATCTCGTCGGATATGCTTCCGAAATGGAGAAGCTGACGGAAAGTTTACAAGCCGCGTATTTGGCAGAAGGAATGCCAGTACACTTAGCAACAAAGTATACTACAGAAGCAGCAGTAAAATCTTCGTTAGACAACGCAGCTTCAGAACGGATAAAAACCGTTATAGCAGCTGGAAATTTTACGACACCACAAGAGGTGATGACCAAACTGGTTTCCATCAATGTGGGAAACAATCAGTCAACAGAGAGTGTTCTGCATTATAAGGCAGATAGGAATAAGTTTTGGTCGGGAAATAGGTATTTTCCTCAGCGAAGAAATTCTTATGCTAATCATAATGGAGAAAATAACTTTCATAGGAAAGGTAACTATGACAATAATAGGAGATTTCAGGAGAATCAAGGAGAAAGGAGATTCAAGGGATATAAAGGTAGTTCAAACGAGTATAGAGAAAGACCTACCAATAGGTTCAATAATAATTATAGGAATGTAAGAATGTGTGAAAGTGAAGAAAGTAGAGAGGAAGACGAACAAAAAGAATTGGGGTTTTGAAAAAGAAAGGTGAAAAATCCAAAATTTTAAACAACTTGCTTAACAATAATCGTTATATTAATAACTTTGATTTAACTCTTTCAAACTTTGTGCAAATTAAAACTGACATATCGGATAATATAGATACTTTTATATTAGATACAGGTGCAGATATATCGTTATTAAAAATTTCAGATAATTTTCCACATCACTTAATAAAAACAACACAAATCTTAAACATTAAAGGAATAACTCAGGGAGAAATTAAAACTTCGGGTACAATAGAAACTTTTCTTTTTATTAAGGGTGTAGCATTTAGACATTGTTTTCATGTAGTGAAAGAGGAATTTCCTATACCTACGAATGGAATTCTAGGTAGGGATTTCATAAGAAATTATAATTGTATTTTAGATTATTCAGAATTAAAATTATACATAGATTGCAAATCCAGGAATAGAGTAACATTAGAAATTTTTGATAATCCTGAATATGATACTATAGCAATACCGCCTAGATGTGAAGTCTATCGGTTGGTAGAAAGTTTCAAAAATTTAAGACAGGATAAAGTTGTCGAGCAACAAGAATTATTACCAGGAATATTTATAGCAAGATCTATTATATCAAAAACTAATCCTTATGTCAGAATTTTAAATACAAATTATGAAAGCAAGTCGATAAATACAAATAACATTAAAATATTGGATTTAAATTTATTTCATGTATATGCTGTGACGAATGAAAGTAAGAATAGGATGAAAGAATTAAGAAAAACATTGAATTTAGAGGTACCAGAATACGTTAGGGATAAGCTAATAAATCTTTGTGAGAATTTTTCAGATATTTTTGCTTTAAAAAATGACATTTTAACGCATAATAATTTTTATGAGCAAAAGCTATTGGTAAAGGATGATACTCCAGTATATATTAAAAATTATCGCACGCCACATTCTCAATCTTCAGAACTTAACGATCAGGTCCAAAAGTTATTAGATCAAGGTATAATTGAATCTTCAATCTCAGATTATAACAGTCCAGTTTTACTTGTTCCCAAGAAGGCAATCAATGGAGAGAAATCTTGGAGACTTTGCATAGATTTCAGGCAATTAAATAAGAAAATAGTCACAGATAAATTTCCATTACCTAGAATAGATTCGATCTTAGATCAGCTAGGGAGGTCGAAATGGTTTTCAGTCATAGATCTTATGTCAGGTTTTCATCAAATTCCCTTAGAACCGTCTTCAAGGAAATATACATCTTTTAGCACAGAAAAAGGTTCCTTTCAGTATACAAGATTACCATTTGGTTTAAATATAAGTCCAAATAGTTTTTCAAGGATGATGTCTATAGCATTTTCAGGATTAACTCCAGAAAAAGCATTTCTTTATATGGATGATATAGTTGTAATAGGGATGTCAGAAAATCATCATTTAAGTAATCTCGAAAGGGTGTTTAGCACATGTCGGAAATTCAACCTTAAATTAAATCCACAAAAATGTCAATTCTTCAGACGAGAAGTAACATATTTAGGACACAATTTGTCTAGTGAAGGGGTTCTACCCGACAAGGCAAAATATTCAGTCATTGAGCAGTATCCAGTTCCCAAAAATTCAGAAGAATCTAAAAGGTTCGTAGCATTCTTTAACTATTACAGACGTTTCATTCCCAATTTCGCTGAAATATGCATACCTCTCAATAAATTATCTAGGAAAAATGTAAAATTCGAGTGGTCAGAAGACTGCGAAAAATCATTCCAAATACTAAAATCGGCATTAATTCAGCCGCCTATTCTGAAATATCCAGATTTCGATTAAAAATTTATATTGACAACAGATGCTTCAAATATTGCGTGTTCTGCAATACTTAGCCAGGAATACGAAGGTATAGATCTACCTATAGCTTATGCATCGCGAAGTTTTAAGAAAAGCGAATTAAATAAACCTATAATCATGAAAGAATTGTTAGCTATCCATTGGGGAATTAATCATTTTAAGTGTTATTTATATGGCTCTCCACATTTTATTGTGAAAACGGATCATAAGCCGTTAACACATCTTTTTTCGATGACAGAACCAACTTCGAAACTTACAAGGATTAGACTAGACCTAGAAGAATACAACTTCGAAATACAATATTTGAAAGGAAATTCAAATTATGCGGACAGCATTACAAGGATATCCGTGAATGAATTAAAAGACTTGTACATTGACAATGCTCACGTTTTAGCAATAACGAGGTCAAAAACTCGTCAGAATAAAGCTCAGCCTACAAGAGAAGATAAAATAGTTTCCACAGAAATAAAGGAAGATATTCGCAAGCCAGCAGTATATAAAGTACTGAATAATTTAGAGGCGCATAAATTACCAATTCTGCAATTTGAAAATAACCGTGTTTCGTTAAGGATGAACATACGGATCAAAAACGGGATGAAATTTAGCCAAGCCTTATTTAATACCGATATAATTAACTTTGATTTAGGTCAAACGTTAGTTCAGCTTGATAAGCTAGCGGTAAAAAATGGAATAAAAAGGATGAAAATTTATATGAATGATATTATTTTCACACAGTGCACTATAAAAGAGTTTATGGAAAAAGGAAACAATACGTTAAAAAACGTACAAATATGTATTTGCGATATACCTAAGATGGTGGAAGAAGAAAAAGAAAAGCAACAGATTTTAGAAACTTATCATAATGATCCTTTATTTGGAGGTCATGTAGGAAATAACAGGCTATTGAAAAAATTAAGAGCGAATTTTAGATGGAAAAACATGGAAAAAGATGTGAGAAAATATATTATGCAATGTCACAAGTGCCAAGTCAATAAACCGAAAAATAATCACAAAGAAGAATTTGTATTAACGGATACAGCAGCAAAACCATGGGATATAACATATATAGATACGGTCGGTCCTTTTCCACAAAGTGAAAATGGTAACCGTTATTGCATCACAATGTTATGTGAATTAACGAAATATGCAGTAATAATTCCAGTTAAAAACAAAGAAGCGAACACGATAGCTCGTGGAATTTTTGAAAATTTCATACCAAATTACGGTCTGATGAAACAGATTAGGACAGATTTGGGCACAGAATATAAAAATGAAATATTCAATGCTTTAACCAAAATGTTAAATATTAGTCATAATTATTCAACAGCATATCATCATCAATCTATAGGAGGTTGTGAGAAATTACATAGAACGCTTAATGAGTATGTGAGACATTTTATAAATGAAAGTAAGGATGACTGGGATGAATGGTGCAAATTATTTGCTTATTGTTATAATACGACTCCAAGCTCTTATCATGGTTATACGCCATTTGAATTATTGTTCGGGAGACGTGCTAGTTTACCCGAGAATCTCACGAACGACATTGAGCCATGCTATAACATTGATGAATATCAGAATGAGTTAAAATATAAACTGCAGGTAGCTCATCAGAGAGCAGAGAAATATTTAACCAAATATAAACTTAGTAGACAAAGTCAAAATAGTAAGGTAGCTAATCCAGTTGATGTTAAAATAGGGGATTCAGTTTTAGTAAAGAGGGAAAATAGAACCAAATTCGAATCTCAATATATAGGTCCATTTACAGTCACAGAGGTGAGTGAGGTTAACTGTAAAGTCAAATTAGAATCAGGTGTGATAAAAGAAATACACAAAAACAGAATCCATCCTTATTGTAAAATGACTTAAAATTTTGTAAGTAGTGTCAAAAGTGCGGTTGTGTTTATAAACAATTAAGTTATCATAAACAAAAACATTCAGTGATTATAAATAAACAAGACAAACAATCAAGTTATCATAAACAAAAACATTAAGTGATTATAAATAAACAAGACAAACAGTTAAGTTATCGTAAACAATTTTTGGACGTACATTAGATTATAAATATATGTTACCATAGGTTAAGGACATTATTTAATAATCATCTATTTTTAGGATAATTGTAAATTTATTTATTGGGGGAAGGAAGCTCAACGGAATTTAGTCTTTTTGTAAAAGGGGAAGGTGTGATGCCTTTTGGCCGAAATATTATTTATTAATTATTTAAATTATCATTATGG
>CAJUYG010002862.1:8742-35044 GCA_910591675.1 Galerucella calmariensis
TCTATCTGAATACTTTA
Organism: Galerucella calmariensis; assembly: GCA_910591675.1. Lineage (NCBI taxonomy): Eukaryota > Metazoa > Arthropoda > Insecta > Coleoptera > Chrysomelidae > Galerucella > Galerucella calmariensis. The sequence goes on from CAJUYG010002862.1 coordinate 8,760, forward strand.
GCTCCAGTTTATATTTGCCGTGTAATCGCTTAATTACGAACGTGTAGTGAAGAATCGTTAAGAATAACCTCACGTGGTATTGTGTATTCTGTGGATATCTGTACAAACTGCAATCTACAAGTTGCTGAATCTCTTACTCATATATTACTTGAATGCCCAATATATAGTGGTGTTCGGGACACGCAGTTGTTTTCAAATTTAAGGAATTTAAATGATTTGGTGCTACTTCTGGATTCGCATGATTTAAATAGACAAAAGAAACTAGTTTATAGTATTCTTAGTATGTTAAAATTGCGTGATTCCATAATGAACCAATAATTCACCTATTTAATCATAATATTGTATAGCCGTACTTCTTCTGAAAAGATGTAATTCTTATACACAATAAATCATCTATCTATCTATCTATCTACTAAGTGTTAATATTAAGAGCTAAAATTTTAAGACAATCCTTTTTTGGACATTCCAACAAGATTTTAATTCGGTAGCGGAAATAGAAAAATAAGTCCTCAAAAAAGCACTTACTCCCCATTCACTTTTGGCACTGCACTGCTCGATGGAAGTCAAAAATAATCCCCAACTGGATATCCGAACACAGCCTAAGATGTTTTGATAACTAAATTTTCAAATGACATTAACCTACACCCACTTAATCGATAAAATGCAATGGAAATGAATATAGTTTTTAGGTACTACTTTTAATAGTATAACTAGGCATTTATACCAAAAAATATCGTTTGAAACAATTAATAATTCGCATCGTAAAGGCCTCGTCCTTCATATATTAGTGACATATTTTTTCTCTTATTTTTTAGGGATCAAACCACAATAATGTTTTTTATTTTTTTATTTCGACGTTTCGGTCAGGTATTTGTAAACATGCTTGGGAAGAGGGGCATAAAATTCAATGGGATTCGACAAAAATAATATTGAAAGAGTCCAATAATTAAAGACGAAAAATCAAAGAAAGTGCTTTAATACAACTAAATGCAGATAAATGTGTAGCTAGTATTTCAGCCGAATGTAGTCAAATTTGGTTACTAATGTTAGAAAGAGAAATTTCCAATAATCAATTACCTGCGTTATCAGGATAGCATCATCCAGGTTTTCTTATGATTTATCATTGGAATAGTTGTTAATCGATACACAAAATCACCAAACTGAGTCATACATACTTTGAAAACAAAAATAATCATACACAAAAAAGTAACAGCAAACGCGTTTTATTAACAACATTTCCAAAATAAGCGGAAAAAAGCGCTATCCCAATAAAAACCGTTCCTGGAACGTGCACTTCACTGGATTCCATTTCTAGTAGACTATTATATCTTTGGAATGTCATAAAATAAAATATTTTATTCCACATTTTACCAGAGATGTGATCTACTATGAATGGACCTTTATAAAATTTGACAACAAAGTTTTGTAGTCTTAAACTTCAAAATATTTTTGATTGTCTAGTTGTCATATTTTTTCCGTTGTGTCAGATAGGGACCAAAAATTATTTTATTATTAGTTAATCTTGACAAAGGTAGCTGGAACGCTACCGAAACGTCGAAATAAAAAAATAAAAAACATTATTGTGGTTTGATTCCCAAAAAATAAGAGAAAAAATAATAAATAATGCCACAAGGAACTTACAGAAGATAATAGTGACATAATATGATATTTTCATCAATACATAGGAAAATAAAATAATATTGGACCCCTATTACTTTGAAAATTCCCTGGTGCCGTCTCTGCTTCCGACGACGTCTGTATGTTGGCCGGAGTCTTCGCTTCGAGGAAGAAAGAAAAGTATATTATATAGCTAATATTATTTTTATTACCTGACTTTATTAATAATTTATCACATTTTTTCACGTACCGTATGAATACGACCATTGATTATAACAAATAATAAATAAATATTCGTTGTACGAATGTAGATGACTGTATTAAGTGCTTAATAGGTAAAATAGAGCGCTCCGGGGCTCACCGACTGGTTGTATAACTGCTCCATTGGACTACTTAATAAATATTTTGTTCTTTAACACACACACACAAAAAAATAATACAAAAGAGAGTGCGGACGAGTTTGAAGGGTACTCCTATATGTATAATGTATTACGAATTGTAATTAACCCCTAAAACTACGAATAGAGTAGGCCATGAGTGCGAAATCATTTGTGTGCCTCTAGCGGCGATAAATCTCGTTCAAAAATGAATTGTAGGAAAGATTAACATGACTGTAAAAAATTAATAGTGAAAATTAACTGTGAAACAACAAAGGGTAACTGTATTGCTGACACGCAGAGATATATTCACACATTTGGTGAAAGTAGGCTCAAAGCTTGCCGCCCCTACCAACCTACCAATGTCAGCTGCTAAAATGATTTGATCACCCAAAACCCAACGATTCGGATAAAATTGCAAAAAATGCTTTTTGGTTACGTTTTTGAGTTAATTAAACTTAGAAATTAGAGAGAAATAAGAGCACATAATTAGAAAAATGTTAGCTTTGTTAGCGGGCTGAAATCCAAACTAATTCGGAACCAGTTCGAAATTGACCTTGTATTGTCTATAGTGCATGCCTAATTATGCATGTTCCTTGTAGTATATTCATTATTTTTTGGGGAAAATAATGGTAGGTATATTATACACCAGGGGTGACATTTCGTTCATAAAAACTAGCGATCGCTTTTAAGCGACGTCACCTGGATTTTACATTTTACATTGATATTTTGATAAGGAAATATAGAAAATACGTAGACGACACCTTATGGGTATCAGAAATTAGAACTGTTTGTCGCTCCAAAACAACCAAACATGGTGAACGGAAGTTGTATATCGACAAGATCGATTCAAGACTACTCGCTAGGTGAACAGAATGCCACCCCAGGGTAGTGAAGACTATCATTATTGACCGAGCGGAATAAGTTGCGAGGTTTATAAATGTCTTCAATACCATGATGTGTATACAATTTTTTCCACAACTAATTTAAGACAAAAATTAAAAATAATCCACAAACGCACCACGAGAAGCGTTTACTTCGTCGTCAGACTGACAAGTACACTGTCAGTTTTCGATATATTATGAACGTACTCGTTATGTCATCAGTCATTTTTGGTTGAGCGCGAATTTTGAACTAATGGCATTTTCATTCAAATAATTTTATCTTGATAGGTAATTTCAAGTAGTAAATATGTTAAAGACAATCTCCTGGGTATACAAAATTATGTTGCACAAGTTTTTGTTGAACTACTATCCCTGAATTCTCAAAATATTTGAATTTGTCCATTATTGACCTATGTTGATAATAGAAAATTATTAACCACTAATAGAGAAATTCAACTTCTCAGTTGTCAACTTCACAGCTAGTAGTGGGAAATATTATATCGTAGGTACCCATCTCAGGAAAAATTCAAAGGGAATGGGAAAATAATATCCATCTTTAAAAAGGGAGATCAGGCACAATGTGGGAATTACAGAGCAATCTGCTTGGCCCAAACTAGCTATAAAGTATACACAAAATAATAGAAAAAAGAATAAGGGAATATGTAGAACCAAAATTAGAAGAAGAACAAGGAGCTTTTAGACCTAGAAGACAAACAAATGATAATATTTACATACTGAGGAATATAATCGAAAGAAAAATAGAAGAGAGAGAAGAAATGTACTTTACATTCATAGATCTAAAAGCAGCCTTTGATACAGTAGATAGAAGGGAAGTATGGAGAACCCTGGAAGAATTCCACCCACCTTAATAAATATAATTCAAGGTGTATACGAGACAGTTAGAGCCAAGGTACAAATTGCAGGGCAAAGGCCAGAAGAATTTAAAATGTATAAGGGAATAAAACAAGGCGACAGTTTAAGCTCATTACTGTTCATAATAATCATGGATAAGATTGTGAAACAAACTAAAGAAAAATATGAGCATATGAATACTATACTGGGACACAGAAATTTAGAGCCGATAAAAATGAGTAGTCTACTTTATGCAGATGATGTGGTCTTAGTAGCGAATACAAATAACAAAATGCAAAAACTAGTGAATATTTGTACTAAAGAAATAGAGAACATGCAGATGGAGGTGAACATAAATAAAACAAAAGAATATTTGGGAAGTATAGTAACAGAAGATGGAAAAATAGATGCAGAAATAACAAACAGAGCAAATAAATCAACAAAAATATACTACTCTCTAAATATAACAATTCTTGGACATAAAGATATAGACATGGAAGTGAAAATGAAAATTCATAATATGATAACAGTTCCTACAATATTATATGTAAGTGAAAATTGGACTGTGCGAAAAAAGGACGAAACTAGAATAAACGCCATAGGAATGAAACATCTAAGAAGAATTGCAGGGAAAACTAAATGGGATAGGATTAGAAATGACGTCATTAGAGAGACAACTAAACAGGAACTGGTAACAGGTAAAATGAAAAAGAGACAACTTAGCTGGTATGGTCATATGGTAAGAATGGAACCAAATAGGTTAACTAAGAAAATAATGGAGATTGGGAAACCGATCAAAAAGCAAAGGGTAGGCCAAATACATGAGATGGGTTTAAAAAGAGGAAAGACCATAGCAGAAATGAAAAACCTTGCAAAAGACAGAAAGGCATGGAAGAAATGGGTACAGGACATGGAATCCACATCCGACGCCTAAAAGGGCAAAAGGATCTAGAAAATAAGAAGAATTTCATAGCATTTGTTCAAATCCATACCTGATTATGTGATATGTCATTATGGCTGCTCTATTTTCGGTAGCATTTGATCGTTTAACAAAAATTTAATAAAGGTGCGACAACATTTTTGCATATGTCGTTTTCAATGAAAACATCAAATTGAATGATGAGTGAAAATATTCCGCTTTTTCAGGATGTTCAAGTACCAAGGAAATCAATCTACCAAGAAACAGTTTGAGATGCAGATATTGGCTTGATAAATAATTAAAAGCTCTAATGTATCTTGATAACATTATTTATCTGATACATTATATAGGTAACTCGTCCTGCAGAAAAGAGATAATAATATATAGATATCATTTCCTTGATTCGTTCCATAATTATACACGAAGCATCAGTAACGACTCCTCTTTTGTAAAATAAACCCGTTACATAAAGTGACTTCTATAAAAGGCTTTAACAATGAAGAGGAAGAATCGATATATTTTACATGTTGATCCTTATCAACTTTTCTATTAACTTACTTACACGACCATTTTGGAGCTTGGATTATTTAATAAATTCTACTCTACAAAAGGAAGAATCTCACAGTTATTCCAACTGAGTTTCCTAAAACATCAAATGATGCAGATAAAAGTAGATCCGCAATAAATTGGTAGGTATTCAAAACAATTTAGAACAACGCCGCTCAAATGCTACAAAGTGAGTAATTGATATAATAAATATTCCAATGTTACATTCAACCCCAATTTATACCTTACACCTTCGGGTAGAAAGGTTTCAATCATAATATATATCGCTGGCCAAGTGCTCACATAATGGATCTACCATATATAGGTATATTTAAGCTTTTACCGAGGAAAAGATCAATTCATAACGAGCTTTACGTAATATTAATCGTACAAGCTCAACACAGAAATGGAAAATACATCAGCTTTTAATAAATCTATAGTATTGCTCACTGCGAAGACACGTATACGAAATCGAGAAGTTGATGGGAAAACAAGGCACTTCCATAACATTGGACAGAATACTTTTTCCACCAAATTCTTTTTGAAGAGAATTTTGAAAGGTTGAGAATATACCGATTGGAATTTCCAAATCGACTAAATACTGGCACATCAACGACCTCTAGAATAGCAGCGTTATAACTATTGATAAAAAATCACTCTCTTGGAAAAAAGTATGTATGTATGTATTTTGAGGTGACATTCACTGAGGCCTAAAGGATCCATTGTGTCCCCTTACTTTTACTAAGTTTCTGAGGAGAGTCTTCATTGAGTTTGTCTAGGCGTTCCCACACCATTTTGGAACTGATTACACAAGAGCTCAGTGTTTAATGGCTGCTTGACTATCCTATGACTATCCTTGACTATTATGATAATCTTTTGTCTTCTGTATCCTTTATCAATATTGAACTGAGCGCACTTTCTTATGGCGTTGATTTCCGCTTGAAACATACTTAAGGTTTTCCCAAGCTTTCAGAGTGTTTGGTTCCCGGCCCGAACATTCCTATCCCAGTTCCTTCTATTGCTTTTGAGCCGTCTGTGTACCATTGAATGGCATCCTTTTCAAGTCTGGTAATGGTATTTAGATCCCATTATGTCTTGTTTTAACGAATTTCTTTGAAAAGTTATACTTTTTCATCATACCGTCTTGTGGCATGTCCCAAGTTGTCTGATTTCTATTACTGAGGAGGTTGTTTTTTTAATGATCCTCTCTCTACTTAGTCTGTATTTTGTTCTTTTTGCAACACTTTTCATTACCATATGTAAAGGGGTGAGGTTGAGAATCACTTCCATGGTTGCCGTTAGGCATGTTCTCTTTGCTCCTGTAATGCATATACAGGCTAGTCTTTGAAGTTTGGAGAGATTTTCTCTCGTCGTCAATAGGCTAGTTCTACTACTCCACGCAATGGCTCCATAAGTGATGATTGGCCTCACTATGGCAGTGTACATCCAGCTTAGGATTTTTGGGTTACAACCCCAGTTTCTTCCTTGGAAAGATAACAATCGACCTTTTCTCTTCGAGGGCACAGAAGTGAGAAAATTGATTGGGAGGTCTGTGAGAGATCTATCAAATCGTTCTAGTTCTTCAAATCTCCAGGAGAGATTGGATAAACCGGAAATATGGGCAGGTGAGCTACTTGACGGGGTTGCTCACTGGACATGGGTTGAAAGTAGGGCACCTCCACAAGATTGGGAAAAAGATAAACTGGAGTGTGCGAGAGGTCTGGACTGGAGGATGATGTGGGACATGTGTTCAGATGATGGAAGAACAAGGAAGTGGTGAAGAAGCTGGAGAAGAGACTAGGAGAGGCGGTGTATTGGGAGAACATGTAGATAATGTTGAGGGGTGAAGAGTAATAAATGGAGATAAGTGACTTAGTGAAAAGCATGATTAGGAGAAGAGAAGGACTTGATATGGCATGTGAAGAGATAGGAGTGATAAAAGGGAGAAGATGACGGAGAGTGTCTGTGTGAGTGATTCCGAGGCAGGAGTAGCGGCGAGATTGAGGTGGGTTTGATTGGTAGGCATTCCCTTGGAGATGAGTCCAAAACTGTCTGGGTACTGGTTAGGATCTATTGGAACATGAGTTTCACATCTCGTATCGAAAAAAAAAAACATAGTGGAAGGTCGTTGAAGATTATTAATTGTTCCTCACAAGACAGAACAGCTCATTCATAAAGCGCTAGTTCCATCTATAAGCAGAGTGTCTGAGAAATCGGATATTGAAAAATTAGATAAAAAATAGAGAGGAGCGTGTTGAGCTATTTTCCCCGATATAGAGTTTAAAAATATACATTAATATCGGCACAACTAGCACTTTGACTTGAAATTCCAAGTAATCTCAATGTCGTTTTTATTTGGATGAATGTGATAGCACTTAGCAAATAATACTTCAAGTGAATAAAACTTAAACGAGTATGATTTGCAGGTAAACATAGGAAGCGTTGCGAATTATCAGATAATCAACTTCAGTTTGACAATATTATTAATAGTTTTGTACTTGAATCGAGAGTTTCGTTGAAATTGATTTTTAACGAATCTTCAATAGAAACCTTAAGTTGTTGAAAGGATAATTACGAGTATAATGATGATATAAAGTGTAAAATCACAGTAAGATATTAAATCTTGCAATCATTTCATGGCGTAAATATATTCTGTCTATAATAAAACGTTTGTGGTTAATCTATTAAAAATGAAAAGAAACCTTCATTGCTTGTTGATATTAATCCCCCGGCGAGTTTAGACGATAAAAGATGAAGATTCAAGTTATTCTGAAAACAATTCGTCTCAGGGTTAATCAATATTAGTATTTCATTAGGATCTATAAATAGTACTTTCGTATCAAACTAGACAACCTGGAAGTATCTATTCAAAATAATATTTCCCTACAAACTTTTCTGTTTTTCAGCAATAATAGTTCAAGAACCATCACTAATTCGAGTTTGCGAACTATACAGTACTCAATACAGAACGGCTTATGAATGCCAGCTGGAACAAATTTAATAGCAATAAGAAGATAAATTGAGCTTTGCAAAACACTTTCCCACCAACAAAATCTCACTTATTTCAGCTGCAAGCATTCAGATGATGAATTTTTTTACTTGCATTTGTTTTCTATCCCTCTCAGCTTCGTTTTCCCAGTTACGGGGGTTGACTGCCAAGTGTTGCATATAACAATATAATCTATCAATAAATATTGAATGTCACGTTCAGTTAACTTAACGCCAGGAAAGTTTGAACGTGGACGGATTAATCTTGGTGACGATCCAAGAACGGGTCCACAAACAACCCAGGAAAACGTCGATAAACGTAAACTGAAAAAACGCCTAGATTTTGCACAAATTTGTTTACTTTTCATTCTATTTTTCCAAATAAAGGATGGGGGATAGTGGGAAAGTATTTGTGGATAAATACCCATAACTTTGGTTTGAATCAACCGATTTTAACGAAATTAGAGTCAATAGAAAGAGTGTAGATAAATTAATCACATCTACTATAAAAAAATGGCACATAGTTTTAATTGTCATAGGAAAAGGGGACTTTCGAATGAAATAAAATTTGTTTTCCTAAAAAATGTTTAAAGGAAACACCTAATTATTGTGAATCATATTGAAACTGGATTAAATTCTCAACAAAACGGCGCAAACCGCATGCTGATAGCTTTTGTCGAACTCGAGATATAAATAAAAACGCATAATCATAAGTGAGTATAGTATTGGCATCCTGTATTATAGCTTAAAATTATGGCGTGCCGTTTTGGTATTTAATAACATCGTTTTAAAAACAAAAACAAAAATATCTCTTCTTTCAAAAATGTTTATTCCCTAATTATTCTGTTAATTAATTAAAATTTTGTTTTTCATAATAATAATACAGGAATTTCCATTATGAAAAACATAATATAAATTGCCGATTTAAAATTATGAAATACATAATAAAAATTCATGAATTAAAATTATGAAAAACGTAATAGAAATTCAATTTCCATTATGAATTGAGGTTGCCAATACTAATCTAATGCAAGTACCTGAAATCGGATAGTAAATGCATAACTGCAGAATAGGCAACCTCAATACATAATGTGAATTGAATTTCTATTATGTTTTTAATCATTTTAATTTCTGAATTTTGATTATGTTTTTCATAATTTTAAATCGGTAATTTCTATTATGTTTCTCATAATGGAAATACGTGTATTATTATTATTAGAATCATAATTGAAAGTTAAGTATATATAGTATATATGGGAAAGAAATATCATACAGATATCTTGGTCATTAAAACTTGTTGTGCAATTAAATGTTCAAATTGTTTTTCATCGTTTTCCACACAAATATGTAATCTAGCACGCTTTGACATATCTGTTGCTTAAATTTCAGCTGTTAATATACTATTTATAGCGTTTCTAACGCGCTGTGGCATGTCGTCTCTCGTGGTTGGTGAGTTTGGTAGGATAAATCCTTCAATCTTCCCCACGACATGGTAAGTTTGGAGATCTAGCTGGCCCTGAAAATATACTTACCCCTCCAATCCATCCATTTCAATAACTTAAATTCAAATAATCTTTAACTCGTCTGGAAAAGTGCGCAGAAGACCCGTCATGCTGTAATATCATGCCTCATGTTTGTAAGGAAATATCTTCCAATAAAACAGACAACCAATTATCCAGAAAATCCAAATATGTATCGCCATTTGAAATTCCAAGAAATCTGAGACTGCGATATTCCCGTCAACTATACCACACCAAACATTAGGACCTTATCTATCTTGAAGCTGCACTTCCTCTAGCCAGTGCGGATTTTCTTCAGACCAATGGTGCTTATTATTCAGATTAACACCACCCGCACTATTAAGCGTAGCCTCGTGTGCCCACAAAATTTTTGACATGGTATGCGGTTGTTCTTCTAGCAGATTTAACAATTGCAGTAATCTGAGATTGAAGCAGCATTTAATTGGACATAAAGTCTTAATGATCGAGATTTATGCATGATCTTTCTTTTACATATTTAATTTTAAGTTATAATACAGAGTGAGTCAATACTCTATACTTTCACTTATGTTTATACGTTTTTATTTATATCTCGAGTTCGACAAAAGCTATCAACATGCGGTCTGCGCCATTTTGTTGAGAATTCAATCCAGTGCCATTATAATTAACAATAATTGGGTGTTTCCATTAAACATTTTTCAAGAACAAAAATTTTAACTTTTTTCATTCGAAAGTACCTTCTATCTATGATAATTAAAACTAAATGCCATTGTTTTATAGTAGATGGAATTAATTCATCTACACTCTTTCTATTGACACTAATTTCATTAAAATCGGTTGATTCAAACCAAAGTTATAGGTATTTATCCACAAACACTTTCCCACTTTCCCCCACCCTTTATTTGGAGAAATAGATTAAAAAGTTCTTGAACAAATTTGTGCGAAATTTAGGCCTTTTTTAGTTCACTGATTTAACACTGGGTATAATGAGGCATTTTTCACAAAAAACTGGTTTTTAAATTTTTCTTTACAGGTTACGCCCCCTAGCGGTTAACCTAGAAACTTGAAAGTAATTTCCAGCAATTTCTCTTGTCCACTTTTCCGAAGCAATTTTTTCTCCCAAAGTTATAACATGAATAGTTTCCGATATATAGCCGAGAGATCGGTTTATTGGACCACCCGGTACATTTTTATGACAAAATACCTAGTAGAAAACGGACTATGTATGTATGTATGTATTTTGGAGTAATATTCACTGAGACCTGGAAGATGTATTGTGCCCCCTTACTTCTACCCAGTTTTTGAGGAATCTCAGAGACTAGTAGCTCCCTTAGTCCTAGTTCCCGGAGGAATTTTAGGATATCTACAGGCTTCCTTAGGCGAATGTCCCTCTTCTTTCTAGTAATCTCCCAGGTGTTGTGTCCTAGGATACTGAATTGCTGTACAGTTCGAGAGTATGTGGATGGAGGTTTCTTCTTCCATGCCAAAAAATCTACATTCTTTTTCCTCCACTATTTCGAGCTTTTTCAGGTGCCCATTCAGGCATCAATGTCCCGTTAGGATTCCTGTTATAACTTAGCGCAATTTAACTTTGACTGATGCAATAATTTGATCTCAACAGAATGTAGTCACCCAGAAAAATCTTTGACTGACCAACCCCTACCGGATCTTTCCAATGGTCTTCTATTTCTTCAAATTCTAGATTGGAGCTGATTCCACAAAAGGTGCAGGTCCTTAAAAGGGTATTTCAGTCTCCCTCTTTGCTTGTTCACTGCTATTTCTTTTCCTTTTATTCTAGACTATGCACAATTTTTCTACCAGGATTTTTGTGAAAAACTCACTATTTTGATGCTTTGTTGCTTGACCTAAAGGCAGTAAAAGTCAATTAGTGTCGAAAAACTATAAACCGGTTATCGTAGGAAATTCAAAAAACATATACTGTATAGTCAGTGATGATAAGTTCTCGATTTACTTCTATGAACCCGGAAATAAATGTCAGTGGACCTTTTGGGTGTTACAAAATGAACTAAAATGTAATGAAGAGTTTCCTAAAATAGGTCATTTGTCTTAAAAGTGCTTCATGAAGCAACAAATCATCTGCAATATCAAAGAACTCTTACTGCTGTTTGGTACATATCGATTTGTTTGTTGGAAGTTATTGATGAGCTTCGAAAAACCAGCCCGCAACGACGAATGATCTTCCACCAAGACAATGCAAGTTTCCACACAGCTCGTAAAACAATTGGGTTCTATTAATGAAACAAAAATACGTAGTTTATGGTTCAACATCCATACAGTCTCGACCTAAGTACTATTGACTTTCTCACTTTTCCAAGAATCAAGAGTAAACATGGTCAAAGGTTCCAGTCGTCAAAAGATGTACTAATAAGCAAGTGCATGGAATGACTGCTTTTAGACTTGGTTCCAAAGGGTGCAAAAATGCATTTTTCTTTGTGGAAAATACTGTGAACAGCAGTAGTGTTTGGAAGTGTTCACAGGGTAGTGGATCTCTAAAGGCGCGAGGGTGCTGCCACATAGGGAGTCTTGTCAGTACTAAAATTTCTAATTTAGTGAGAGCTGTAACGCCGTTAGTGGTAGTTGCAGATTCTTCCACATATATCAGCGCTGACAACTGCCTGACGTGTATCGTGAGTCTGTCCAATTTTCGTTTTTAAAAACTATTTTGCTTATTTGTGTGTGTGTTGAGTATTCGTAGTTGATTTTTATTGTTTATAGTGGGACTTTTATTTTGAGAGACAATGTCGAGAATATGTTTTGTAAAAAACTGTAATGTGAGGTGCACCCGGTAAGCTCTATCTTTATAAAAAACGTTTGATTAAATAAGGAGTGACAGAAGTAGTTATTCTTCCATACAGCTTTGAACTTCCCAGCATTGTTGTTGAATACCTAACATTTATTTTTCTTCATGTTTGTGATTGAAATATGTCAAAAAACGTTCCATTCATTGTATACTTTTTGTATTCAATAAATATATAAACTTGATGATTATTGATTGATTTTTCTCACTTCAGGCATTATATGGCCCATTTTTTGACATTTCATAAAATTTTACTTGACTATTTGATTGTTATTATTGTAATATCAACCTAATGTTGAGTAACTTAAGATGAAATATCAAAAAATGGACCATAAATGTCATTTTGCAATAAAAGTAAAATTACAGTAATTTTAAGTAAGCCGCCAAATTACAGGAATCTTCTTTTTCGGCTGTAAGCGAAGTTCACAACCATCTGATTTGTGTTAGAGGTACTGACGGGACTCTCAATGTGGCGTCACCCGTACAAATCGGGTGGCGCCACCCGTACAAATAGGGAGCGCCACGGGTCAGTTTCCCATCTATAAGTAGCTTATCAGCTATAATTTACCAAGAACATTGTTAATTTGCAATAATTTTGTCATAGATGGTGGAGGGCTGTTACCTCAAAACAACTTGCTTGAGGAAGCAGGTTATGGCAAAGCTATTAAAATTTATCAGTAGTCGAGGTATATTCGGTAAAATAATTTCTATTCATTTGTGTTAGAGGTACTGACGGGAATCTCAAGGTGGCGCCACCCGTACAAATAGAGGGCGCCACGGATCAGTTGCCCATCTATAAGTATTTTTTTATCTATGGTGTTCACTGTCTATCCATCGTAGCAGCTTTTTTGTGAAAAAAACCAGCAATTAGCCTAACAGTAAAGTTCTTTGCCTAGTGTTTTGTACCATTCTAGAATATATTTTTCTGTTATCCTTGGACAGATCAGTCGTAAATCACAAGAAATAATCTACAAGTATAAGTAGTATAATCAAATCAAAATCAGACAAATTTTCAAATATTCAAATTTGTCTAAAGCTCGTAAATATTGGTTTTTTAATAAAAAAAAAGCAATTAAAAAGCATTGCAGAAGTTAGACGAATATCGGAACTGCATTTCATAAACTGGTGGAATAATCGAGATACGAATTCATAATAATTCACCATTGTTAGTGTCAAGCTATATCTGTAAACTTGAAAAATAAATGGGCACTATATCAATTATTATTACATTGCTATGGTTTTTTTTAAAGAGATTATCATATGATTTAAAGCTCTCGTTTTTTGCCAATTTAGTTGGACAAAGAGAAACTCGTTCATATGTGTAGTTGTTTACTTGTTTTTGATTACAAAAATGTATAAGAGTAAAATATGATGAATAGGGCAAGTTTAATAATTTTTAAAAAGTGAAATTTTCACAGTTAACGGTTAATGGTACCAACCACCTTATTATACGCACTTTCCACAAAATTTATTCTTCTATACTCTCCAAGTTTTATATGATTTATGGCAGTTAATATCCCAAAAAATAATTAATTATGTTCGGTTATTGAAATCGCTTACGGTTATTGAAATCGCTTAAATATCTACGAGGGTTGGTTGTAATGAATAACCAAACTACGAAAAATTATCACATATTCATATCAGAATATATTTGTACAGTGTGCAGAATAATCTTCGATACTACTGGTTACAGTTTTCCAGAAGCCCATGTCTCTGGGATAAAAATTTGGATGCAGAATACACACAAAAACACTTGAAACTCGCATGGTGGTAAGTCCCGCCTATCCAATTGACTCCCTGGATACTACTAATAATAATAATATGGTTTAACACCCCACGAGGGGTAACGCCGCATATGCTTTCTAGATCCACTTAATTGGGGTGGATCAGTTCTCGTTGTACATTCAAATTCTTTCACTATGTCTCTCCATAATTTCCTATTTCTTGTTTTCTCTTTCCAGTCTGTTACTCCTGCTCTATTAAGGTCCGCCTCAACCGCATTTTGCCACTTTGACCTGGGTCCTCCGCGTCTCCTCCTTCCTCCTGGATTCCACTGCAGGATATTATTGGCTACTGATTCACCTCCTTCTCTCCATACATGCCCTAGCCATTTAACTCGTTGTACTTTTATCCTTTTTACAATGTCTTCGCCTTCCATTACGCCCAAAATGTCACTATTAGTTCTAATTCTATGTTTATTTTCATTTATTTTTACAGGTCCCAATATTGTTCTTATGATCTTCCTTTCAGTTATTCTTAGTTTTTCCTCCTCCTTCTTTGTTATCGTCATTGTTTCTGCTGAAGACATCATTATTGGCCTTATTACGGTTTTATATATATTCAATTTTGTTCGCTTTCTTAACATTTTACTTTTGAGTAGTTTTTTATTGGCGTGGTATGCTCGGTTTGTAGTATCTTTTCTTCAATTTCGGCACTTCTATCTCCGGTGTTGCTAATCATGACTATATTTATATTTTTTAGCTTCTTCAAATTCATAAGAGTTGATTTTTGGAACTTTAGTTCTTTACGTCAGGTTATGTTTGAGCGACCAGGGGTCGCGACGCAAAAGATCTGACCGTTACACGTTACGTTACGCTGCGTTATGTTACATTGCTTCGTTATGTGCCTTGCTTTTGCGTGCTTGTGCCTCCTTATACTCGATAGTCGAAATTCTGTAAAGTGAGTCAGAGCTATCTAATCAACACTTTGGTTAAAGCGCAGTTGCCATATAGAACATTTTCTATTTATTTTTTATTTAGGACTATTAAGAGCCCTTCAAAAATGATGCGCTCATGAAGTTCGCTTCTGCAACTGATTTTATGGACAGTAAGAGCGATGAGTCACTGTACAGAATTTCGACCTACGACTATAGTCTCTCTCTCGTTTACTAAGCAGCGATTCATAATAATAAATATGCTCATACCCGGATTCGAACCCGGGCCGCCCGCGTACCATTATCTATAATAATGAATATTCTGCTAAATATTTCAAACGTCTACCTGTTGTCGTAATTAATAACAAGCAGAATAATGATTTAAAAATAAAATTAACAATAAAAAAAAACTTCTTCATCGAACCCGGGTCTACCGCGTGAGAGTCTGGTTTGCTTACTACTCGACCACCGAGGAATATGCAAATTGTTTATCTATAACGTCAGATGTATTACATAATTTTTGCTTAAAAGGAACTAAAGTTCCTACCGTGTGTCCCGCGACACCTACCTTTTATTTTTCCTTTTTGGGTTTAGGTTCCCAAATCTCATTGGCTTTGTTTTAGTTCCATTTATTTTCAGCCCCATTTTTCCTCCCTCTGTAATTATCTCCTTTAGCTATTTTCCATTATTATTTTTCTTTTGATTATAAGCACGATATCGTTCGCATAAGCTATTATTTGACTGCCACTTGATCTTAAGCTACCCTTGTGTAGTTTTCTCATTATGTATTCTAACGATAAATTGAATAGTGTTGTAGATACTAGTCTAATCTAATCCTTGCTACTCCCCGGCCAGGACTGCGGCTCTGTGTTTAAGCAAGTTTTCGATGTGCCTTAAACACGTACTCAAAGATGTTTCTTACTATTCACTATAAAATGGAAATAACAAACTTTTAAAATTTAATATCAATTCATAACTTTCTCATAGAGTCATTGAGTGGAGTAGTAGTACTAGCTTATTGACGACGGAGGACAACCTCACCAAAATTCAAAGACTAGTCTGTACATGCGTTACAGATGCTCAACGATGGCCATGGAAGTGATTCTTAACTTTACAGCGCTACACATGGTCATGAACGGGCTGGAGAAGGAACAAGATACACATATGCGGCAATGGTATGATAAAAAAGAATTTCATTCAAATGAATTTGGTATGGGATTGAATCCACTCTGATCACTTTTTATGTCAAATGGAGATTTCACAAGAAGAAATTCAATTTATCCTGTTAGTACCAACTGTCGCGAATGTAGGCATAATAATAATTTTTTCTCTTTTCATATGAACAATATTTATTTATTTCCATAAATAATACGTTTGACGATGCTGTCAATACATAATTCCAAACATATGTACCCCCTCACTGGTGCAGCCTTTTGCGATTTTTTTTCAAATCTACACATACAAACATTCGGTGATCAGAAATCGAAATTTTTCAAAACATAATAGGCGAGTGTATAATTTTCCCCACACGAAGCAGTTCATTCGATATCTCTGTTTTCAGCATTTTCATTCAATGATAGCCAGTATATTCAGTGCTACCCCCGTATTTACTTTATTTGTCATTAAGAATACAATAATTTCAATAAAATTTTGATCGATATCTTTAGAAAGGCCGATATTAATCTCACACGGCGATAATCGATTGATTTCAAGAATCATTAATTAGGGAAATTGTTTTTGTGTTCGTTTTACATAATTTACATCGAAAAAAAAAATTAAAATATAAAAACGCCTTAGTCTTTCACTTTCATTTGACTTACGTGATTTTTGTTTGTGCATATTTTGGAAATAAATAGTTACCTAACAGGGAGGAGCTTCATACGTTTATTTTTCATCTAAAAATGAACACGTCTATCAATAGCCTGTCATATTTTTTAAATTGGAAGGTATTCATTTTAGACCGGTGGAGCATGACCAGTGAAAAACAAGTGAAATAAAACTATTTTCCCAGGATGGATAATCGACGCTACAATGGATATTGAAAATCTAGCGAAGCATCTATTCAAAATAGTGAAGCCTATTTGCCATGGACTATCTGCCTAATAATACTAAGTCAATGATGGACAAATTCAAATAATTTTAGAATTTAGGGATAGTAGTTCAACAAAAACCTGTGCAATATAATTTTGTATAATCAGGAGATTGTCTTTAACATATTTCCTGCTTGAAATTACCTATCAAGATGAAATTATTTGAATAAAAATGCAATTAGTTTAAAATTCGCGCTCAACCAAAAATGACTGATGACATAACGAGTACGTTCATGAGATATCGAAACTGACAGTTAGAGATGCATCAAGTCAAACTAGTTTGATTTTACTCAACAAACTTGACTTGACTTGAAAATCAAACTATTTATGTAAAAAAGTTTGACTTGAATCGATTTCTGTATCTTTAGGTTTGACTTGAAATCAAACTTCTCCAAACAGTTTGAATATTATATTGCGCAACGTGTTGACTTCCAATTCTAATAACAGAGCGTACCGTCTACCTCCTACCCCTACCCTACAGTCAGTGTGTTCGAAAAAAAGTCTGATGAAGTTAATGATTTTGATATAGACTTGCTTGGACTTTTTCAATCATCTCCAAAAATAAATAGAAACGAAAATTCATGGAGATACGAAATCGACAAATACGCAGCTGAATCACGAGCAGACAGTGCCGAGGACATATTAAAGTGGTGGAAACGGCACGAAACTGCGTTTCCCACTTTATCAAAAATGGCGAGAGACTTTCTAGCCACCCCAGCAGCATCAGCCTACATAGAACGCTAGTTTTCGAGAGCTTCTTTGACAGTCACAAAAAAACGAAACCGATTGAATGACCAGTCTATTAGAACATTAATGTGTTTAAATTCGTGGCTTCAACAAGAATCCTTAACAAATATCACACAAGGATCGCAGGATGTAATATATTGTTGCTTTCACTTGATTTTTAAGAACTCTACTTTCCACAAAGAATTTTGAGGTGACAAATTCGAGTTGATCAAAATTTTTTTTTTAAATAATGTATTTTCTTTTTGTTTGAAATAATGTATTTTCATTTTATTTAAAATAATTGTTTTTGTTGTACCTACATACTATATTTAACATAAATATTTTACCGATTCAAGGTATATCTACTAAATAAATTATTTTTCAAACTCTCTCAAACTAGTTTGACAAACAGTTTGAATTTTCAAACCTGTAACCATTGTCCAGTTTGATTTGACTTGAATTTTTTATCTGAAAGATTGACTTGAGTTTGACTTAATTTCAAGTCAAACTCAAGTCAATCTCAAAAATTCAAGTCAAACTTGTGCAACTCTACTGACAGTGTACCTACTTTAAGTCAGACGACGGGGTAAACGCTTCTCGTGGTACGTTTGTGAATTATTTTCAATTTTTGTCTTAAATTTGGCTAGTAGTGGAAAAAATTGTATGTACACCATGGTGGCGAAGACATTTATACGCCTCGCACCTTAAACGAAAAAATGTTGGTGCTTGGTCAATAATAATAGTCTACACCACCTTAGTGTATAAAATACTATTGTTGTAGTAGTTGAAGTTTCAATTTCAACAACAAGGATTAATGCCCGATTTCACCATACGTTTCTTAAATTTAGGAAATACCTAAATCGGATTTAGGAATTCCTAATAACAATTTCCGTTCCACCACGCGCTAAGTAATACTTTAGATAGGAAATACCTAATATTAGCTTGCTCGGTCTGTCTAAACAGTTTAGGAAATACCTAACTTGACGTTTCGTCATCCTAATTATAAAACCACGTAGCTCAACAGTTTACCTGTATCAGTATTTAAGTGCCATTATTAAAATTTAGCGAAGATAATATTATCCTTAAATTATTTATATACCATTCAACAAGAAATAAAATTCACAAACCTATTTTTACGTATAGCAGATAGATTATTTTCACCGTACATAGGGATGTCTAAATTGTGACTCACCTGTTGATAATACATGGTCCAATTCATTCTCTAGCCAATTTAAATGCTTCCTGTCAAAATTCAGCCGCTTACGAATGGTTTCTCCACTCAGTATTGAGCCACTCGCTTCTTGAAGTTGAATTTTCCAAACTCCGAGTTGTCACAAAACATTCCGTTAAAGCAAAGAGACCTAAGAAACTTTCTCTAACCAGGGTTGTTTTTCAATGCTGGTCTTTTACTTTACTTCCTTATGTTTTTCTGCAAAGACCAGCTACTTAAATTTCTTAATACTACTGCTTGAACACATTTAACGCGAGTGAGATTTCTGATTTTACGATCGATATTATCGAGGAGATTTTAAACCACGAAATTCACAAACTAATACAATACTGATGTTCGCTCAAATTGCTTTTTGACAGACGTTGACATTGTCTTTTACTGGTGTGTGCATCCTTTTTTTAGAGAATTTAATGTAGATTAATTCAGTATATGAATACTTTTTCGCTAGAGGCGGTATTTTTATTAACCAAAAACTGAGAAAGGGACCTTTAAAGACCCCCCGCACTCTTAGCTTCACCCGCCACCCCTAAGTACTTTTAGTATGTTGTTTAGAACACCTCCCCCTACAAGTGTGCCAAAATTGGCTTCTACATGAATTATTTCCGCTATTTGGTATTTTTCGGTCTTCGTTGCCTGAACCAAACAATTTATATGGGAAACCATCGGGAAACTGGGAGAGCAAGCAGTTCAGTTTTAGTGAACACCCGCTCCAAAACCCAGATATAAGAGTTTTAAATTTCTGAAAAAAAAGCATCACCTCTTTAACATCCAATAATACTTGTAAAGAGTCCTTGGACATATATTTTGTAATAGTTACAGCTGAATATAAACCATTATTCCAGAAAATAATTATTGTTGGAATCGATGTGACCTTTCACTATGAAATTGTTACAACCTTACAGTGGTAAAAGTATTTCTAGTTCACATATTAAAAAAAATGTTTCGGTGCTTTAATTCACCTCCCTATATTATACAAAGTGCGTCCAAAAGTAATAAATAATAAAATTAGAAATTCCCGAAACAGTTCAATGTTTGATTCGAATTTACTATTTTTTCAAATTATAATCTAATATACAGGGTTGATCATCTTCGTGTGATGACATCATCACAATTTTTTTTTAATGGAGCCCCCTTTTTTTCAATTTCCGTATGTCCCTTGCTGAGCTGATTCCAAAAATATATAGCACGTTGCTACAAATTGGTAGATGGTGGGAAAAATGCAAAAATTTAAAGCTACAAAATAATAAATGAAGAATAAATGTAATAAAAACATTCAGTGAAATTACGTATTGTTATACAATAACTTCATTAACCCATTAAAAACACCCTGCATTATTTAACATAAGTAGTACCTAACAGCTTTTATTAGTGATCCAATATTTTTATATTTCTTGCGTGTTTATTATTTAAAAATACTAATTATTTACTACAATTGTTAGTTCCAGTGAGATCATCAAAGGGTTGATTTGGTATAATAAAAGTAAAAAAATGGAATAATGCGGATGTACAAACTGGAATACCAAAAAAAGAAAACAAAAAGTAAATCAGTGATCATCATAATATGCGAGTACCTATAATGTTTTAAGAAAGAATAAAACCTCTTACGAAAAGGCACTAATAAAAAGGTAGTAAAATATATTTTTGTGAACTTTCACAATTTTTATACCTCTCTAGATAAAAGAGTCTTGCCACCCGTGCATTTTGAAGCCCATTAAGAAACTTCTTAGTAATTTAGACCGTTTCAAATTTATTTATGGGTACTTTTCAGATAAGTGTTGCCGTTATTACTTCAACCGTAAATTTTATTGTAAAACAAATCTAACTGAAATGTTGAAAAGCTTTTATAAATTTCAATACAAGGTGTTGCAAGCGAGTCGAAAAATATTTTTTGTTATGCTTAGCGCAAAAGGTACGACTAAAAAGTATACCAAGAGTTAAAGTACTTGGATTTTCTCATGAGCTCTACGTCAGAAATTACGTAAACGAATAGTGGAGTTTAAAATATCGCCTTATACATTTTAGTTCTTACCACAAGCAGATAAAATAATTTATGTTACCTACTGAATTTGTTCTTCATCTTTACGCGATCATTTATTGTAATTTAAATTCTAAAACAAAGTAGCGCCCTATCCCAAGAGTAGATCAGGATCCCGGACTTGAAGTACCTGAATATAGTGATATAGTGCGATCAATTATAGATATAGTGATGCAAATGGTGCTGACAAAATCTTCCGTCTGATATTCTTAACGTGCTGTAAAGCGAGAACAAATTTAGTTGGGCTTACAACGGATGGGTGTCTTATAGTCTTATAGAGTAATAATAAATAAGAGAGGTTTTAAATAATATGGAAAGAAATGGAACAAAGTTTGTGCGCAGCCAGCTGAGCATATATGGCGCTTTACAGCAACTAACCGAACTAACAAACGCCGCATCCCTCTACACAAAACTTCATTTTTAATATTATTCTAATTTGAGGATAGTCGTTGTCATTTTTGAATTTTTTTTTATTTAATCTAACCATTGGTCTTTCTGAAAATAAATTAATTAATTATCCTTATTATTGGTAAATACTATTATCACAGCATTTATCATCACTTATCATAGGTAAGTTGAAAACAATTTTTACCCTAAACGTTTAAGCATGAAGACCAGCGTTTAAGGTTGGGTTTGGTGAAATAATAACATTATTTTTCATTTTATCGTTTTTTTTGCAGACAAGAACGAAGGATTACCAAAAATTTGTGACCAAACCAAAATAATATGTATGTACTAGATATATGTATATTGATGTAATTTAGGATGTAATTGTAGGTATCTAGTAGGTACTCATGTGAAAAAAAGTTGTTTAATATTTTGAACACTGTATTTGTGTGCTTGGTCTGTAATATTGGTGTGTGATTCAAGATGCCAAATTGTTTAAAGAGGTACGAATAACTAAAAAATTATACATATAAGAAGTTTTGAGTTCCCTGATCTAGATATTAAACAAATTCATGAATGGTTTGAAACAATGAACCTTACTTATTAAAAATAAAAGGTGTTATTTGCTTGAAGATCACTTTCTTGAAAATAATTTCACTGACTCATTTAGATTGACAAAATTTGCACTTCCTTTCTAAACTTCCCATCCCAATTTAGATTTAGGTATTGACTGTTTTTTTATATTATTTTGGATATTTTATTGTATGAAAGATGTTAAATTAATAACAATTTATCACTTGCAAAGGGTTTTTTATTCTCCTACTGTAACTCCCTATAACATTATATGCTAATACAATTTTTGCAGATGAATGATTTAGCACAATAATGTTATTCCTTAGTCTTTGAAGACAATTGTTCAATATAAGGCGTATGCTGAAAGCTTGCAAATTCAAAAAGCGCGCGTCTTGAATGCTAGTTCATACCAGTAGCCAAGGTAGGAGCTAGTGTAACTTTGTGCCACAAAACTCTACACGTTTATCATTTTTCTTATTTATTACTCTATGATTATAGTGCCAAGGGGCGAATTCAGTATAATGTTTACTTTAGTTTTATTTCGAACGGAACGAAAAGAAGAGAACTAAGTGAGCATATATCTTCGAACAATGACTATAATAATGAGTATATTATATATTCTTCAGTTAGGAAAATAACTATTATTATTTTAAAGCATACAGCTTCTTTTCTGCGGTTCTAGAACTGCTCAGCTGCTGTTCAAACTGGATATTCTGGCATCACAAAATATCTTTCGCCATTATTGTAGATATTTTTAGAGTTCAGAGAATATTTTCAGGAAGATATGTATTTTTTTGGCTGATTATAATGGCCTACTCAGCAATCTACAGGATCCACACGTCCCAATTTGTCTGTGGATTCAGTGAGTTCGAGTTGGTGCAAACGAACAGCCAAACCTTACCAGTTTTTCTTAATGGTAGCTGGCTAGCTTTTAGAAGGAATAAATATACAAAAATTCAGCTCTCATGTGAATATTTGAAAAATATTTTATCAAAATGATATACTTTATTGAACTGATTACTTTAATGATTGTAATGAAAAAACATTTAGGTTTACTAGATATGCAAAAATACGACAGAAGAACGATGAGAAGTTTCTGCATCACTTGGGTCTTATTGATGCATAGAATCGCACCAATTTTACCATATTTGCTTCTTCGACATCTCCAAGCGTTACGAATGATTCCAGGGAAAATTTTTTTTCTATTAGATATCACAATTCTTCCCTTCTCAAGTTTCTTACCTCATTTCTTCGGCTTGCTCCACGTATACTTATTATCATTGATGCTTTCAGTTTCAGTCTTCGCGTCTTGTAAAAACTTTGCAATATGTTTTTAGTCACAATTATGGACTTTTTGGGTGTGTAAGAATAGGAGATTTGTTTTTAAAAAGCAATCAGATTAAGCTACGTTTACATTACTTATTGTTATCTATTTTCAAGGAAATTGTCAGAATATAAAGTTTTGCATAAAACATTTTAATTATGGTAGTGGCTGTACCTAAATACAAAACGTCATTATGATCCTTATATCATTAATATATATTATAATCAATAATATATTTAAGATACACTAACTTTGATTCCATACCTTACCTGCGCTTATTTGAAAAAAATATTGAAGGCTATTTGAAACCATTAAAACATAATAAAAAATGAGAATGTTGCTCTGTCACACATTTCTACATTTCGAAAAACTACGCTCTTAACTTCGAGGTAAATGCTTTCGTACAATTGTCAGCATCGACAAAAAAATCTGCATGTCACGTAAGTTCACTGCCAACAACTATTTAAAAAAACCCTGAAATAACCTTTAGTATTTGTTTTAAATCACCAACTTGTCTGATCTTATCAGTCGTACAGTGCATACGAGTATTTCTTTTATACCTGGTATGTGTAAATTAAAAAAAATGCAGTTCCAAGTATGGGTTATTTTTGTTTTAAAATAAAAACAATGGCTGCACAAAGTTTCAATGGAATATGGAAGTGTGAAAAGTTAGATGAGATACCAGGAGCGCGAGTCTATGGCATGCACAAGAGTATGAACTACAATAATTGTTCAAAGTGAAGGAGTATTGGAGGTCTACATTCATAATACTATCAACATCAGAAAAAGTCCTGAAAATACTACATAGCACATCTATTATAAAAACCGTTTTCCAAGTGACAAAATGCCGATACAGAGTCGTTCCTTTGTATTATGTCATCCGTTTACTGCTGTCAATCTTGATAAATATAGAAATTTATAGAGATATTAAACTTGAAAGTTGATAGAAAGAAGTCAAATAACAACACCGCAAAGACGGGGAACTCGGAGAGTTTTTTAGCAGACTCAAATGCACATGGTTTCATCTACTTTTATATTGTTTTCAGCTATAGAAGAGTACTTACTAAATTATCTCAAATTGCTTTGGTACGTACCTGGAACAAAAAAAAAATACATTAATTGTAATTTGAACTTGATTTTAATAAACTAACAGGTCCGAGGAGTTAATAAAGGGAATTCCTTGTTTATAATACCGTATTTTAGTGCTGTTTTTTTGTGACAAAATAATTTGTTCAACAAGCAAGTACTATATTTTAAAAATTCTTTATTCTCAATACGAAATTCGGTAATCTAAATAACTTAGAATTTCTTATATTTTATTGATTTTATATGATATAACTCTACCGAATAGGTGTCGGATTTACATTTTAGATTTCATAAAAACTTTTTCCTATGCTTTTCTATTGTTTGCCAAAGTTTGCTAAAGTCTTCATCCCTTGCCTACGTTTTATAATGAGCTATCCACCACTGCATTCCATGTCAGTCTTGGTCTGCCTCTCTTCCTTGTAATCTGTTAATTCGCTTCGTATACTCGTTTTACTTGCCTGTTGTTATTCATTCGTTGTATATGTTCCCACCAACTTGATTGTCGCTGCTCTATGAATTGTAGGTACTGTGTTTTCTATCCCTCAATCTTTTCCTATACAATGTGGAACCAAATGAAATAGATTCGATGAGTCATGTGGCAATGGCCAATACTAATAGTATATTATTTATTTTTTGAAAATTCTAGAGATAATTCAAATACCTATCTTCAACAGTTTCGGAAATATTACGTGTTTTCGGATTTATTAAAAAAATTAACATTAAAAAAAGAATAGTATAAAAAAGTGGTTGCCAATGCAGTAAATGATGCCACAAGCTATTCATTGTGTAAGCTTTGTTTTCGGATGAAGCACCAGTCAGTCAGGATTCAACTTAGGTCCCTCTTCCCTCCAGTAGTCTCCTAGGTATTGCTGCGCAATTCGCAAGAATAGCTTCAATGACTGCTTCACTATCCGACATTATGCTATTCTTTCTCCTTTTATATATTTTGTCAATATTGAACTGGACACACTCTCTCATGGAATAAATTTCTGCTTGAAAGATACTTGGAATTTTTCCCAAGCTTTCAGAGTGTTTGGTTTCTGGTCACTCACACTTCCATCACAGCTTTTGAGCCGTCTATGTATCATTGGAAGGCATTCTTTCAAGGTCTCGTAATGGTATTATGATCCCAGGTTTTCTGGTTTCTGAGAAAATAGGAGGTGTTTTTTTTCAATGATTCTCTTTCCTTAGTCTGTTTTTCCTGCAACACTTTCCACCACCATATGTATTGGTGTGATGTTGAGAATCACTTCTATAGCTGGAGACCTATATTAGATTTGATCCAATAAATTTGGATGACCAAAACATATTTTGTGTACATTTATTAAGTCCCAATACTGTTCTGACATGAAAATTATGACATGAAAGGCAATAGAACTGGAGACTGAATCCATCGGATCAATTCCTTTTTAAACAGAGTGGAATAACATAAATGGATGAAAGCAACAAAAGTTCCACTATTAGAAAACAGTCTCACATCTTGCCCATTAAATTTTAGCGGCCATTCAATTTCTTGAAATTACTCTGTAATTCCTTTGTTTTTGTACTAGTACCATTAAGTTTTATGGGGTGCGGGTAGACAATTGGCACAAAAGTACTCAGGTGCCTCGAGACATATTACGTTGCATTACTCATATATATATATGTTTGTTAAGCGTCAAGTTCGACGTCCAGTATATC
>CAJUYG010002863.1:0-26290 GCA_910591675.1 Galerucella calmariensis
GTTAACCGATCATCAAAAAATGGAGCGAAAATGAGACCAAGCCATCATCAGCTATTTACTGATTTGATTCGAAATATAAAAGGTTGGTTTTTACCTGAATTATCCAAATTGGAGAAGCACTACACTACATTATTATACTAATATTTTAAAAAAGGTATAGGCCTGTGTGCCCAACTAGTCATTTTACACAATGTTCATGCCGGAGAGCTCATGTTTCTTCGGCTTCTTGCACTGCAGTGGGAAAAATCATACGGTGACTGGCTCGTAGTTCGAGTTGCTCCCGCATGAGTTTTGAGTTTTCAACGGTCTTATTTTCAAAGCGGGCGGGAAATTTAAAATATAACAGAAAGTAGAAGAATAATAACATAAGTTAAAATATGGATTTTAACATTTATCATGAAGCGACCTTTGAAATATTGACTGTCAACATCTATTTTACACAAATTGTACATACAGGGTGTAACTATCAGATTAGACCTTAGGGGCCATCTATAAAGTATGTCACACGAATTTTTGGACTTTTGAACCCCTCCCCTCGTCCTTGTCTCAGGTTGTCATTTTTATAACCCCCCTCCTGATGTGACGTCACACATTTTTTAAATTTATGCTTGTATTTAAAAATAATCAAGAGAAAACAGTTATTTTCATTTTTCACTCATTTTTATTAGAAACATAATAATCTAATAAAATACTAAATTATTAATAAATATAGATCAAGTTCGTAAATTTTTGAAGTTTTTTATTCACATCCAAACTTTTCCATTTAGTATTTTACATTTCAACATGTGATGTCACAAAACTATTGACCCCCTCATGCCCCTTGTCACACAATGTCACACTTCGGTGATACCCTCCCACCCCATTAACGTGTGACGTACTTCATGGATGGCCCCATATGTAGCGGAAAATTGTTTGCAGTCAGTCTGTACGGTCACTATATCACTACAGCTATGGCAAACTGGACGATTTCTTGAAGACAGATATCCGTGTTTGTTTAGTGTGGCTGATTCGGATTCTTCTGATTATAGTAGCCTCTCTCAGGGTATTGTGAACAGAGTTCAGTGAATCTGTGACAGATTTGGAGGCTGAGATGTAAAGAAACCATAGGTAGTCAAGCTTCGAGCGAATGAGGGCTTTGTATACTCTAAATAATACGATTTCGCTTTAACTATTAGTCTCTTCATACAAATGTCTTTGAGTTCATGGATATGGTGTTTCCAGTTAATTCAAGAGTCGAAGGTTATTCCAAGAATATTACATTAATTTGCAATGGGTAAACGTGAGGTATTGAAGAAAATGTGGGGTATTGGAGAACATGTTTTTCTTCAAAACTTGGTTGTTTTTAATTCACTTTGAGATAAGGATAATACAAGGTGAGTAGATCTATCTTCATAAGCGCGCCTATAGGGGGGACAAGGCCACCCTAATCTGTCCACTCCACTTCCTCGAAATGTCAGTCTATTAAAAACATTTCATAACTTTTTAATTTCAACGTTCTTTCAATGATACGAGGAAAACTCATCAGGGCCGGCAGCGGAACTGGAAGAATTTCATAATATCTGTGGGCTTCAACTTAGGTGAATGTCCCTCTTCTATCCAATCATTTCCCAGGTGTTGTACTCCAGAATTCTGAATTGCTATGCAATTCAAATCTATGAGCTTTTTCAGGTTCTCATTCACGTTAAAATGTCCCGTTAGGATCTCTATGCAGTTATACTTTGACTTGTGCATTAATTAGATTGCAACCGTGTAACCCCCAAAGCTCAATAATATCTACTAGGTCAGAGAATTAGGCTATTCAGAACGACAGACTGTGGCCAGCGGCTAGTACTCATGTGTAGACGGCGTGGGTTCACTTACGCGCAAAGCAAGTGAGCAGCACTGCCAGATTATTTAGATGTGAAAGGGCTCCAAGTAGATTTACCGCATATAAGATGGCATCCCATTCCTAAAAACCTACTTAAATGGAATGAAATAAAAACAACACACCAATTTTCCAATTACTTTGAACATATATTGAATCTTTCTGTTTTAATGAATATACAAAATGTAGTGAGTAGTTTGACAATTTGGTAGTAGTTTAGTGATGAGCTAAAGTAATGTTGAAAAATTTCATGGAGACAACGAAAAACTTGTTGAAAACAACCCAACAGGTTCACCAATATTCAAAAAGAAAGTTAAAACGTTTTAAAATCAAAATGGGAATAAGATATTAAGATTCTATTACGCTAAGACTCGAAATCTTAACTCTCTGAGTTCGCAAAATGTTGGTGTAAAAAGCCGACTTTCAACATATACCTAAGAATTAAATATAGTTAACATTAAAATATACTCCAACTTTCTATAAACAAATCGTCAAAATATGATAAAGTCATAATTGAGAAAACTCCCTTGAGTTATCCACATTAAAAAAGAAACTGTCAAGGCGTGTAGCGTTGGATTCAATGCGTAAGCCGAAATGTAAAAAAATATAGTGAAGTACTAAACTACAGCTAAGATTTTTCGAGTCAATTCCAACCGCATATAACATAAAAATATAGTGAAGTACTAAACTACTGCTAAGATTTTCCGAGTCAATTCCAACCGCATATAATATAAAAGTACCATTAAAATTACAAATAGGTTAAAAACTCTCTTAGATCTTGTAATGTAAAATAGAACCAGTAATTACAGCAGATGAGGTTTACCCAAATCCAAAAGCAGTTCACTAGAATCGAGTCCCAGGATACATCCTATTGGGTGAAATTGCAGCTCAAACGTCCAGTGGATCCAATCCATTCATATTCCCAGAAACATTCGTAACGCAAAATTATCTAGTAACTCGGTAGTCCTTCAATCCAGTATTATTCAAATTCCATATATATAGGGAGGAAGGAAAAAAACCCTACGGGGAACAAATTCGAATAAGAATATATACAGTATCTCAATTTCTGAATGCCTCCCCGTAGTTATAAACTTAACAAAACCAAAAATGAATATCTCGCATATTTAATTACATCCATGACAAAAACAAAAATATTTAATAATGATAAAACAAACTGTTTTCGATATGAAAATAATGACATCGGCTAACAAAACTTCGTTCAGTTTCAATCTATCTTAAGTGACCAATAGTTCCCACTAAAAGTGAAATCAAAATTCCTATCGCAATATGCACCACAAAAAAAAATTGAATTTCCTACATTCCATACATCACACATTTTCGCTGTAGAATGATAATAACCCCCAGGAAAAGAAAATAATAAATAAATAATACTAAAATCATCAGTAATATCCATATAGGATACCCTTCGTAGATCTCGTGGCTTCGTACATTCGTACATAAAATACTAAATGACAATTAGACATATATTTTTCAACTAACACTATATGACAATAAAAACATTTCTTTCTTCACAGCGACTACACACAGAAATCTTAGTAATAAACAAGATATGTATCCAAAAACACAGACGGAGGAAAAACTTCTACATAATGGTTAATTCACATACTTGAAAACAATACGAATTAATTGCTGGCTTGATTTGACTTTTCGTACCAAACTTTACTGTATTTGCCTGAAAGCAGCCTATATAAATTAATCAATAGATCAAACATATTATATTATGTTACTAAAACGTGAAATTTTGTCATTCCTTTCTTAGCTTTGTGTATACATGTATGTATATATATATATATATATATATATATATATATATATACTGTTGCAGGCTATTGTGAACTCCGTTATACCTGTAGTCTAATTTGGGTTCCTAGCGTATATTTGATGTATACCACTATACAAGTTGACGTCGTAGTGGGATCCGGTATATGTAACGGCTATGGTAGGCTCCGTTGGTGTATATTTGCATACTTCAAAGCAAAGTAGGCTCCGTATATAAAGCATTGCAGGCAATATGAACTCCTTGCGGCGTTGCCACTATCCGCCAGTTGATAAATACAACAAAAACCAAAATTGCCTGTTGCGATAGGCCTTTTCCGTCAAAAATTATAATCCGAGACTGCATTTGTGAGTTTTAAACAACACCTATGGGAAACAAAACATGTTTGTCATATTGAAGATAAAGAGTTTTTTATATCATGATTGGAAGAGTAATGATACCTATAAATTAACATATTAGCATATCATATAAAGACCTACTGACAAAAATAAGCTCGATAGTCGAACTAGTATATGTTTATGGAAAAATATATTCACATAATTGATTGATGCATTTATGCGCCACTAATTATTTTAGTATTGATAGTTCCGATAGTTCTTCGCACTTTTTTATGAAAAGTGACGACTGCATGGTAAATTTCTTTGAAAATTTTATATGTTGTTGTACTCGACCTAGTTAGTAAAATTGTTAATACGTCCAAGTGTCCAACTCAATTCTAAGACTAGTAAATTGATTTGACATTTGGCAGGTTGTTTTTAAATGTAAAAGGCATATTTTGATGAAAAAGCATGTTTTTATTCTTGATCCAGTGGTGTACATCTGGAGTCATATGTCACCTTTCCTTTCCCATTTTTTACGCCACTGGCATTTGAAGCTATTTTTATTTCATTTTGTATTCCTCAATGTTTTCATGAAGTATGCAAGATCACTAAGGAAATAAAAGGAAACATTTTCCTTGTATTTTCCAGTTACTAACTGACTAATCTTACCTATATCATTTTGTCCAATTCTACGAGGGGTATCTACATGCAAACGTTGTTAGTGTCATTTTAAGCCAACCTGTTTAATTTTTTCGATTTCTTTGGCAAAAATTCAACCTGTAGTGAATATATTATGAAAATATATGTGTGTTCACGGTCTGTTCAGGGTAAATTGTTGAAAATTTTTAATTTAAAGTTATAGTTTGATAATAGTAGTTTGTACAACTAGTGCGCAAAGCGTGATTTGCGTACAAGTTGTACACAATATTTTTTCTACAACCACATTTATTAATGAAAGAAATACAGTAATTTATATAAGTATTTTATTTAAACAGAAAGAACTTACAATATGAAAATAAATAGAAAAATCAGTTGAATGTATGATTGATTGTAAAATGTGAACCTCAGGTAACATATTTTCGGTTGCAGTTCAAGCCTTTTCGATAATATCTGAAGGAGTATTTTCAATGTCCGAATTAGACAACTCAAAAGATAAATTATTTTGATCTTGGTTCATAATTCCCAAAAATAATGCCTAATAGGTTAATGTTTTTATAATTAATAAATTAAAATAAATAATAAAATAAATCGGTTACTTACTATTGTTTTAAATTTGAAAATTGTACATTTATAAGAAATTCACTATTAGGTTGAATTGTTGAAAAAAAGTTGACAAAAAAAGTTGACAGGTCAAAGGTATCTTTGTTTGACATTTCGGTGCGGAAAAGTACCATAGCGTTTACTTTTTGCATTACTTTTCCAACGGTTATCAAAAGAATTAAGAAAAGGCCTGCTTTTGCGTATAGAAATTTATGTAGAAAAGCGTGTTTCGCGTAGTGGTTGTAGGAAAAATGTTTTTTTTTCCTTAAGTGTGTCGTGGAAAAAATATATTATTCTATTCGAGTGGACTGTCCATATACACACTAGTTGCACAAACTACTATTACGTACTACACCACAATCATATTGTTTTTATCTAGTTTCAAATATTGAACTTGCTTGAATTAAAAAAAAATAGCCAATTTATTGCAGCAAGATAAATTACAGATCTACATATTTTGTTCGACGATCCACGCGAAATAAGTCGCGGCACAGTTGATGGTGAGGTTTATCTAGATTTTTTCATCAACTTTTAGTGCCTACCCTATAAATACTTTTTCCTGATGTAAATCATCCAAATGAGATAGATCGATCTATTTACTACCAACAAGACGGAGCTCCACCGCATTTTGCACGTACAGTTAGAAATTATTTAAGCGAGGTTTTCTCCGATATGTGGATTGGAAGACGTGGAACGATCGAATGGCCGGCTAGTTTTCCCGATTTGACTCCTCTCGATTACTTTTTATGGGGCTATTCAAAATCCAAAGTTAATTTCACTAGACCAGGCAATATTGCTGATTCAAAATTTAGGATAACGGAAGAAATTAATAAAATAACTCAGGGGTCATACAAAATGTAGTACGAGAATTCCGAAATCGCCTCGGTTATGGTCAAGAAGTGCATGGTGGTTATTTTGAACATTTAATTCAATTGTGAAGTACATTAAAAAATGGATTCTAAATATTATGCGACAGTATTATCTTCATTCTACGTAAAGTTTTGTGATAGACATTAACAAAACTTTACATCTTAAAAATCAATTTTCTAAGTAATGCTGCAACAAATTTTAAAAAGAACTTCATATTGCTGAACAGAGGACTGTCTTGGCATCACCCTGTATATGCAGTTATGCCCGAATCTCTCAGCAATTGTCCTTCACCCTCGAAATATAGACTGATTAGTTGTTATAACATAAACGAGTGACGAAGGGATGTATTTTTTTACATAGATTGGAAGATAACGCATATTTTGTCATATTTTGTTTTCTATGAAGTAACCTATTGATTCAATTTACGGAGTTTCATTCAATTACCTACATTATTATAATAATTTCTCTATTATAAAAAAGCATATTAACAAATTATTCGAAACGTCAATTGCTTAGTCTCAATTTTTATATACATATAATTGAACACTAGATAAAACAACTTTCAACTGCATTATGAAACTGCTTATACAGGATAATTCATAAATTATGGGCCATATTATAACCGTATGTTCAAAAGATGGAGATAAAATTACTTAACTGAATGATAAGGGGTTTGAGATACAGGGTGCTAGAGTAATGAGAAATCAAATATATTTTTGTCAATTACTCAGCCATTGTTTTAGACAAATAAGAGTATGATGATATATTCAAGGTACAGGGTTATTCATTATAAATTACCCACCCCCCTATCATCGTTATTATTACTTATAGAAAAAAAAATATTATATAAAAATTGTTTGGTTACAGCTGAGTTTTCCTAATATTTTATCAAAAGTTCAGTAGCGTGGATACAAAAAATAATAGTTTTTTTTTCAAATGGGATACCCTGTATATTTTCACATTTTTGAAATGGTCTTTTTTCTCTGATTTCAAAAATATATAATATGTTACCTCCGTTTTTAAGTTGTCAAATGTTGGAAATCTTAGTTTTAGTAATTACTGTGAATAGGATAGAGATAATATATCAAAGTTAGCTATGAAAATGAGAACTAATACTTATTTGATAATCTACATTTTTCTGATAAAGTAATTAAAAACGTTCATAGTAAGGTGGAAGATACTATCAATAGTAATAATAATAATATACAAGTGGTTAAAGAGAGGATTCAACTTGAAATTAACGAGCTAAATAAGAATAATGAAGTCATCTGCAATGTTTTTATAAACAATATAAGGAGGTGTTATCAATTAATTAATTAACAATAATGGTGGACATTCCGAATATCTTTTATGGGTCATTATTTATAAATTTTCTTAAATAAATCTTTGTTTTTTATATACATATACAGGGTGTCCCACGACGATTAAGACAAGTAATATATCAGAATTGGGCAGTAGTAGATAATTATAATTTTGGGGGTGTAAATTAGAGCAAATGTATCTTTTCTTGTTATTGTGTTACCCAATGAGGTATTTGTATTTGGTCACGTGACGTCGCATTCAAAATTATTAATGGGACAACCTGTATATTTGTGCCTTTCTGTGTTCCTGACGTAACATTTGGTTACATTCATTCAGTTTATATATCTTGCAACAAAATTGGAACCAGTAGAAAAAATTACTTTTTAAACATGAGGTAAAAAAACCGAAATCTATATGGAAAATTGAATTCAAACCTTATAAATAGGAACAAGAAGGCAATGAAAAAAAAAAACAAAATAAACATCGTGATCATTCGGAGTCAAGAAAAACTTATGTATAGAACCAGTGAAATTATACGAGTAGATCATTAATTTAACACTCTCCAATTTTAATATAATGAAAAGTTTCCAAGCCTGAATCAGTAAGAAAAACAGTGTAAATAAAACGATTTTAAATGCCTTCCAATATTTAAAATGACAGAGTAATATTATCTGAACTAATGGGAGTAATAATAAATTGAATTCATATTCCATAAAAAACTGACCAATCCAAAGCTCCCGTTTCTGAATCATTCAAAATGTCGAATTACTTGAGAGCTCTTGTATTAACATCCAATTCCTGAATTAATTTTTTAAAATAGACTATTCTGCTCGTAGCTTTGATTTTCTTGAAGAATACTTTAACTATAATAAACATTTACCAATACTGTAATTCTTTATCTATTAAATGAAATGCTATCAGAAGGAGCTTACTCCGACCGCTAAAGTGATGGGGTACTCAACTGCGGCAGTGCCAAGTTTATCGGATCCTACTTTGACCTAAATATATGACATACAATGTATATCAAGTTTTCAAGACATCGCCATCTAGAAATATACACGCGCACTACAAAAAAATACAAATTCACGAAAACGGCCAAAACTAGCTCCTTCTGAAAACTATGCCAAATCAATCTAGACATAAATATAAGGTAGCTGATGCATTTTTTAGGACTTGGTAAGTTGGGCTCCGTATACCGGAGCCCATTTTACCGCGGAGCTCACTTATACCTCAGATTTAACATGGGTGGAGCCCACCTTGTATGTTAACTAAATATATATATATATATATATACAAACAGACAAATATTGAGGTAAGCAGCAATAATGAAGGAAAAGAGTACTCTTTTTAGATTTCCAAGCTTTCGTAAATATTTATTTACATCTTCAGGGAACTACAAAAGTGACAAAAGACATAATTTACAAAACAGTTCGCTACACAGTTTTATAACTTACGCTAATCGAGAATGTATCCTTGATGTTATAATCGGGAAAAGCATTAAGCAAATTATTTCAAGAAAAAACAATCCAAATGGCTTTAAGAGCCCTAGTTATAGTCACATAACAGTCACATTGTAAAATAATTAAAAAGTTAAAATATAAAAATTTCTTTTTTTTTTATATTTTAACTTTTTAATTATTTTACAATGTGACTTTTTCCGATTATAACATCAAGGATACATTCTCGATTAGCGTAAGTTATAAAACTGTGTAGCGAACTGTTTTGTAAATTATGTCTTTTCTCACTTTTGTAGTTCCCTGAAGATGTAAATAAATATTTACGAAAGCTTGGAAATCTAAAAAGAGTACTCTTTTCCTTCATTATTGCTGCTTACCTCAATATTTGTCTGTTTGTGTCCTAATTGATCAGCAACGATCACATGCGCTTGTCGCTTTTCAGCTTATATATATATATATATATATATATGAAGGTTAATTTAGAAATGAAGAAACATTATTATTATTATTACTATTATTATTATCATGTCATCTATCAATCGCTACCGTCTGCAAAATGTATACAATAGTTGCTAATTATTATGCATAAGTCTCCTCTTAAAATTGTCAGAGTGCTTGCCAAGTAAACAATTGTGGCAATCAAAATCTTATTCTGTCAAATAAATATGATTTTCTATATGGCCCTACTAATATTTAATTTGTCGTTTAAAAAGGTTTCAAGTTCGGAAAGTAATATTGTTGATGAATAAAAACATATCTATTCATTGTCATCAATAAAATGAGTTATCTATCGAAAATTGAATTTATTCTTGTAAAAATGTATCATATTTGTCTCAAACAACATTTATTGAGGTATAATGACAAAATAGTTATATTAATCTTTGAAAGCATTTGAATAAAATAAAGTATTTTTCAATAACAAATACT
This sequence comes from Galerucella calmariensis, assembly GCA_910591675.1. Classification (NCBI taxonomy): domain Eukaryota; kingdom Metazoa; phylum Arthropoda; class Insecta; order Coleoptera; family Chrysomelidae; genus Galerucella; species Galerucella calmariensis. The sequence continues at coordinate 9,799 of CAJUYG010002863.1, forward strand.
TATTTTTGCAAGCTAACTATATCGTTTTATTATACAAAAATTACTTTATGGCAGAATGACATTTCTTCATCATAAAAAAATGTATTGTATCGGTAAAATATATTTCTTTACCATAAACGGGTTAACGATATGTTTTTTATTCGTAATATCTTTCCAGCAAATTATATTTGTTTGTTGGAAACAAATGTTCCTTCTTCAAGAAAACTATTAATTTTTACTAAAATTCAACATATTTATCATAACCGAACCATAATTTTCATAAACATATAGGTATTGCCTTATAGTGAAAAAATATATTTCCCTAAAAAACCGAATTATTTATGGTATTGTCTTTTGTTTATGGAAGTTAAGTACATGCACTATTCAATACACTGAACTTTTGAAATGTTTCTAAATATTTAGAAATATATTAAAAGTTCACGGTGTATTGAGCCGTATGGGTAACTTCCACACGGTTCTCTAAGTAATTAGGTTACTTAGGAAAATATATGTTTCACAAATATTTTTCCAAGCCGTTTCCAGACTATGTAAAACAACAAAGTTGACTTTCGTTTTGTATGTGTGGACTAGTCGATCAAATTGGTCGATGGTTAGTCTGGACACGGATTAAAATTACAGTATTTTCATGAGAAACATGTTTAAATTTTATAAAAATTAATGGTTTTCATGTATGCATAAAACTGTTTGGTAGGAAAGCGGGATAGGAATAAAAAACTTGATGCTGAATATTTTGATCTATTAAAAAGAAAACTATACATTTTTCAAAAAGATTCCATACATTTATAAAATGAATCATACATTGTTAAAATTAAACATACCTACATGATCTAAAACATAACCAACAATGGTATCCACAAGATAGCCTTGTCTATCTTTGAGTGTGCTCATTAATGCTTTCTCCATAGTAGTTTTTGGAGTTCTTGGAGTATATCTGACAGGTTTAATTGAGAAATGTGTATGTTTTAGGTACATTTCGCTTGCTTGTTACTTCTACCTTCTTGAATTTAATTGTAATTTATTTCCTTACCTTCAAAGATATCTCACAATTCTTGTAATCGCCATGAGTTTAACAATTCATTCATTGTATTATTAAACTTATTTTTGTCCAGAGCACTTCAACCACATACTTGACAAAAACAAAATAATAAGTAAAATTGCAAAAACTGATCTAATTTCACATGCAGACTGACGCCAAACGTATACAGGTATAGACCGATACTGAATAATAGGGAAGGGTGGGGTGAGAATTCTTTGTTTCAATTGCCACATAATTTGTAGGCTAATGTGACTTCTTACGGGTGAAGAAATATTGATTTGTATCAAATAAGTTTTTTTTCTCGTAACAATAAATGTACAATTATACTGAAATACTTATTTTTTCGGTATAAAGTAAGTAGATCTTGTTTGAGGCTAATAATCTATGGGCTTGTTTAAAAAATGTTAATTTCTGTCAAAACTTTCAAATGATTTACTATGAATATTTAATTTGTTGTTTTAAAGTGATGGAATATAATCGAAGGTGTTAGGTTTTTCTCTGGGTAATGAAAACAATTTTTACCCAAATAGCATTGTTATATTTTATAACAAAATATTATATTGTGCTTCGTAGACTTTTATACTTTCTGAAGAACAATTGTATGAAGGTGTGCATAAAGGAGAACAAATTTTTTTACATTAAAGAAATTACACTCGAATAAATCATTTTTTTATATCAAAATTTCCCAATATTTACACGTTAATATGGCTTCTTAATAATAAATAAGCAATGTCAGTTTTAAACAAAGGGGGGTCAAACAAATCAGTCTATTTGTCTATAAATAACTCTTCCCTCGGTGTCCCGATGACGAAAGAAAGAAAACCAGTAACTAGATATACTCATCGAATAATAAAAAAAATAATATTACTACCCTATTGAATTATATAAACCAAACAAAATTGTCAGCAAATAAACCATTTAAGGCATTAATAAAATTTATAGTGTAGGCTCACCTTTTAACTTGTAAAAGGGTTATCCCTTGGAAGGTTAACAAAACTTCCGTCTCCTTCTGGTGAACCAATTACACAAAAACAAGTTCCATTGGTATTCGTCAAAAAGGTATGGTCATCAAAATCGGTAGGTAATTTAAAATTACTCCTTTATTAAACTTGCTTGAACCAAAAAAAATCTATCATGCCAAATCGTTCAAGCCTGATTACAACGCCCAAGTAGTATTACAAAATCCTCCGATGAGATGTGGACCTAGCCTTCCAAAAACAACACATTCCAAAAATCTATATAAAGGCTGGATTATCCACATTAATATGGCCGAAAAAATATATTCCCAATCAATCGGATGTCACAAAGACACATTTGTATTTTACAGGCCACGAAGCTACCATCGAAACGGTCAATATCAAAAAGAACGAAATTATTTTGAAATCCTAATTAGACAAAATTTTGGATATTCCTATCCTTGTAACCCCAATGGGTTGTCAAAGAATCTATCTTGCTTCTTATCTCAATGCCAGAAACTAATTAACGAGTAATCCCAACCAATTCGCCAACCAAATAAATAATTGAAAAGCGATCCCGACGGAACTTGAAAATTCCGCTGGCAAGCTGGATGGAACAAGAAGAACGAGTACTTCTTCTTCGTCAAATATACATTAGTTTGTATTAACATAAAATCTTTTCCAGTCTCTTATCGAAAATAAAAACTAGATAAGTACTTAATAAAATCATACCAACTACAGTTGGCAGAAGCAAACGTGAGCCCTGGTGGGCGTGTTCATGTCGCTGTAGTTGTATTTTTGTAGTAACAATTCGATATTTTTAATCGATAACCAAATATCGATACCATAAATGTCAACTGACAAAGTCAAACTTGCTAAAAATATAACTCTACATATTAATCAAAAAATTTATGTTGGACCAAAACTAAAACTACCGTTTGCCCTAAATGTCTATATTTTAAATCACATGAATGTATTAATGTCATGAAAAAGAAGGGTCAAGTTTCTATGGAAAGCAACAATAGTATAGTGTTGCCGATGCAAAAATGAAAATTACTCGAACTTACTATTCAAATTATCAGAATTTGTCAAAATTACCAAAAGGACACATTGGTTATCTAAATAAAACCTTTGGCCCCAGTCAATACGGAAAATCCCCAAAAACAATAGCCATTTTATATATCCCTTCTACAAAATATTCGAAAAACTATTGGATCCAAATTAGTGAAATTGTCTAAAAATCGGATAATCATCCTCGCATTGACAACACTGATACAGAATGAATGAAATGATGTATGTTGATGAAATCACTCGGTCATATTATTTCGATTATATTTAACAATTACTAATGGACAATCGTTAACATTGGTTGCGTTCAGAAAACAAAACTGTTGCACAACCGTTGAGTAAATGTTCTGTGAACGCACTTTGATCAGTGCGCGAAGCTCAACATGTTTAGTGAGCGGACGCCATTTTTCTGAGCGGTTTTCAATTGCGCTCAGTGAGCACAACACGTTGCAAATTGTGATATTTTTATATGGTTATCTATGGCTTCATTATTAGTAAACAAAGATTATACCAGATTATACTTACTGAGGGTTATATATGATCTATGGTATTAGAGAAATAAATAAATATCACAACATATACGTATAATAATGTTACATACAGCTTAACCGATACGAAAAACGTTCACGAATGATTAAAAATGGTTTTTATTTATTTACTTAATTATATAAACGTATTCTACATATACCTATAATGAAGATTTCTTATGATCTTCAATACTTTCCAAAAAATGATCGTTCAGAAGACATACGTCAACCATTCTTTGCTCAGTGAGCGATCACTCAACAGTTGAGTTATAAGTTATGTTTTCTGAACGCAACCATTGACTCTTGATTGGCTGCTTGCGATGACATTATTTTAGTTCGCATATTTTCCGGGGCTCGTGTATGGTTCTGACAACTGTAGGTAGCATAGAGAAATATAATATAATGAGAGTTGTCGACCCTGTAGTAACAGTTGGCATCACCATCGATCGAAGCGCACCAGGAAGGATTGTTGGAACTAATTTTTGAGGGCGGGATATTTAAATTGGTTAGTTTGGATTGTGGGTATGTAAATCTCACAATTTGGCTAAAAATTGTTTATTATAATAATTATTTAATTACAAAATATCAAAACTAATTACATCATTTTTCTAATGAAATGATTATAATTAATAAACAATTTTAAGACACATAAATTAGATAAATGAGAAATCAACACTTATTTAAAATTTTCATTAAACTGCACATAATATAACAAATAATCTACATCTATATTATTATCATCAATTCATCGAACATTTACATATTATCAATCACAAAATAACATATTTTTACTAAACTTACATTATATTTTTAGGAAAGTTAATCCAATATCACATCCCATTGCACATTATTTTAAAATTATTCACAAAAACTGCAAAAATTTAAATAAAAATGAGTTAGAAAGTAGATTCTCCATTTCTATGAAGACAGGAATAGGTCTGAAAAAAAAATAAATAAAATGCATTACCTTAAGTTACAATTTGTTAGGTAGATGAGTTTCTTTGAGGCTATCATTATTGTTAGAAAAAACAAGCTTTCATTTCAGGCAATAGCTACAGTATTTTCAAAAGCTTGGGTATTATTATTATGTTCAACTACTTTTGGTAGTAGTGTATGATCTAAGTATTGCAAAGGTAAAACAAATCTAATAAGTAGCATTGAACCTGTGAATGCATTATTATTAAAATGATCTTTACACAACCTTTGATCCTTTGATGTAGAAGGACATTCTAAAATGTTGTACCACTGTTCACTTTGATTAATATCAGATGGAAATTTGAAAAATGTTTCATTCTCACTACAAATTGCGAAGTGGCCAAAAATATTTACTAAGTATTACAATTTTTTGCATGACGTATTGCTATGACGTATTATATTTGGTGATGATATTTTAAAGGTTTACTTACTCTTATTTCCTTAATTAGAACTAAAATCCGACTCACCATTTTGTAGAATAATTATTGACACTTTCACTATGACTTTGACAAGCAGAAGCTAGATTCACACCAGCCAATGTATGATTGATTTTGTATATTTTCGTTTTTAATGACTTAAAAGTAGATATACTAGGATATTTCATAATATTTATCGACATTGAAGGATAAATAGTGAAGTGAAATGTAATTTATAGTATTTTAAACCATTTTATTCTATTTCCATTTTGTGAAAAGTCTTGTAGTTCTCACGACCGAAGCGACTCGATGCGCGGGTCAGTTGCGCAGAAACATTGTGCCTTATACCGCCTATACTTCAATCCGTCTCTTTTATTTTATCTATGGTAGGTATGTTGATTTATGGTTCACTAAATATTGTAGTTAGCTGTGACAAATTATACGCGAAGACCTTAAGCGTCACAAACGGGCAGTTGGGGCAAATTTTAAAAAGAAAATTCTGATGTAAAAAGGTGACTATTGTTCTCGCCTAGGTCATTGACTTTGCTTTCCCAAACCATTTTGGAACTGATTACACAGGAGCTCAGTGATTTAATGGCGGCTTGATTCGAAATCCAAGTAAGTAATTTAAATTACATTTCAATTCAGGAATTCCATCATTCGAAACTTATAGATAATAACAATGATGGGCTGCAACAAGATGTTGCTCCACCTCACTAAGCGCGTATGGTTAGGTTAGTTATGTGGGAGTAGAGTACAATAAGCCAGCAGGCTGCAGTGCTCCCAATATCATAACGGCTCCCAAACACAAAAAAGCGCGTATGGTGAGGCAATACCTAAATAAAGTGTTTCCCAGAAGATGGATTGAAAGGCGTGGTTTCATCGAGTGGCACCTGCGAGCAACAGAACCAAATCCTTTGGGCTATTTCCTGTGGGATAACTTAAAAATCTTTTATACGGCTATGATACGATTACAAGAGACGTAAGAAGAATTCAGCAGTCAGGGATGCTGCGAAATGTATTGCTTAGGGCTAGAAATCGTATTGAATGTATTGAAGTAAATGGACAATATTTTGAGCATCTGCTGTAATCGCCTCTACTGCGTGTTTTCTTAAATTCCTAATTCTTCCACTACTTAAATATAGACGTACCTCTTATATGATAAGAGCATTTGAAAATTTCCTTTACTGAAGGATATATATTGATTGTGACTTCAGAATGATCTTCAGTTCAGGATTAAGCTCACAGAGCTCTCGTACGGAGAATATCTACCTTGTACTGATAAGGCGCAAATACATCGAAACCAATCTACATGTGATATTTTCCCTTCTTATTGCAAACCAGAAAGGTTGCTTAAATCTTGTAGATCATACCGACCCTGTTTAACTTAGAAGTGTAATTCAATGTACAGTTAGCAGAAGCAAACGTGAGCCCTGGTGGGCGTGTCGGTATGTCGGGTAATTACAGGCCGAGAAGTAGTTATTTCTTCCAAGGGAAGGTCACGTTTTTGTGAGTATTGTTGAAACATATGTGAGGCGTTTATAGTATGAAACTGTTATTTGATACTTATTGGTAACGCTCTTTACTAAATTTGACAATTTTACAGGAAACTGGAATAATCTGAAAATATTTCACTGCACCAGTTTCATTAAACTTCTCACTAATTCACTGACAGTAGATCTTGTAATGATAGTGCTATCAGAATATAAGTTATCAAATATGATTCAAATTAAACGAGATCATCCAATCATAGTTATCTAAATGTATTAGATGTTTTAATTTCGGCGACGATAATGTGAATGTAGCTATATCTCCGAAATTATTGCATCAAGACATGGGGAAAATTATATGAAATATATTCAGTATATAAGGATTTCAAAAAGAAGGAAATGTACAGGATGATCCATTCGAAATCACAAAGTTGATTAGTATTCCGAAAAAAGGAAAGATATAACAATAATGTAAATAATACCATAGTATCGACTATATCGCAGGATCCTTGCACACCAAGGTGTCTAGTGTCTGTTCACTAACACTGAGAGCTTCTACGAGAGTAAACACCTATAAAGTAGGCATATGCGCTCTCTCGAAATTGCAAATTATGAGATAGCCCGCATGCGCACTTTACTACTCTCTTAGGAGCTCCCACTTATATTATAGTGAATGGAGAATAGACACCCAAAAGCTATGAAAATCGTACGATTTGTATCCGAGATAATTGACGCGCTTCATACTTAAAATTCACTCCGTAAAGAGACCATATGATTTATGACATAACCAAAAAAATGAACGTTTTATCAATAAATCTAAATTTTTTTCAATCCATTCCATATTTACTTTCATTGTCATCCAATTGAAAATTTTAAGTCCACAACACATCGGGAAAAAAGTTTTAAATTAGGTAAGTACATCGTTTCACCTGGACAAGAAAAGCGAGTTAAATTAAACGTGTGAAAATTGCAAATTGTCACTTCACGCTAGTATAGGAAGATTACCAATTGAAAAATCATGTATTTGTGGTGTTATAAGATCTCATATGTTAGGACACTGTCTTGTGCATTGCTCACTACCACCAATTTTCTATTGGAAGATATAGACATTGATATGATACTTTTCTTGTATAATTGTAGACGTTTAAGCTAAAAAAATAAAATTTTCCAAGAAATAAAACTATCCATTCAAAATTGTATAACAGTTTGAGTATCAGTGCTTATTGTAAGGTTTTTTACATGTTTTCATGAATAATCGTATACCAGTGCGCTTCTATCCTGTTCTGCTAATTTTGTTGATTGGTATTTTGATAAAAGGAATATTCATATAAATAATTCCTATATACTTAAATAATACTGACATGATTTGGAGTTTCTTCAAAATAACATTTTACTGTTTGGAAAGCAATGTCAGCAGCATTATTTGATTTTCTTTTTGCACAAGTACTGATTAACTGCTCAGCAAGTGCATGATCACCAAGGACAGCTCCTGATTTTTCTATAAGAACGTCGGTTTGTATTTCTCCTGCGTCATTTTGGAAACCTATTTTCTTGGAGACACAAAAGATATGATTTTTCAGTTTTTCATCTTCAGTAAATTGTCCTTGAATTGCTTGTTTAACCAAATCTGGGTTAACACCGGATATTCCAATGCATTCTTTGTGATATTTCTTGATAATTTCTTTTTGCTCTGCTGTAAGCTCTGCCTAAAAATAAAAAATAACACATTTACAATTACTTCAGAATGCTAACTATATTATGACCGGAGAAAATAATAAAATAATGTTAGGAAGCATACTAAGGTATAATTGTGAGATTTCTTTAACAACTAGGAACTTAAAAGAATACGATATCCAAATTATAGATTCCACCATCGAGTTTAATGTGAAAAACAAGTAGAATAAGCCTATTGCCCAAGACCCAAACTTGCTAATCGACACTTCAGGAGACATTGAATGGTGAAAACGGCTTCCATTTAAAATAATGAAGCCTACGTGTATCATGGGCTATCGGTCTATGAGGGTAAGTAATAGAAAAAACGTAATGGTCACCTAGAAACTGCGACAGTGTCATTGAACGGATAAGATGAATAAAGTACAATCCTATCACTTTCGGTATTTGGAGCCAACATTTAAATCGATTGATCCATACAAAAACAAGGATAGCAGCAGTAATGTGGTGTTTGTGAATTAGGTATTCTATGAAAAATTTAAAGTGTCATTTGAAGCTTTAATGCTAATATATAAAATGATTTAATAGAATCGCCATTTGGAAACTTCCTTTTGTTAACCTAATGGTTTTCTCAGTATTCTCCCAGTCAGTTGGTGACTTGGTCTAACGATAAGATCAGCAAACTATCAATAATCACAAAATTTCCGGATTATTTCTCAAACTCTCGTTGAAATTCGTGGAAAAGTGCATTCTATAGTTATCGTCTGGAATGAAATACAAAAATTCGACAAATAAAGATAAAAAAAAAACCCAGACGCCTTTGCTGACGATTTAGTGATATATGCTAAAAACGAAAAAGATCTTCAAATAAATCTAGACACCTGGAAAAAAGCTCTTCAAAGTAGGAACCTAAAAATCAATGCAGAGAAAACAAAAGTAATAGTAATAGGGCAAGAAAAGAAGAATCTCGAAATACAGCTAAACGGAGAACAGGTACAGCAAGTGGATACATTTAAATATTTGGGAGTGAAAATACATAAAGAAGGGAATAATAACGCTGAAATTAATGGACGCATTAAAAGTGCTCTCAATCTGTATTATGCAATAAGTAATATTTTCATCCGCAAGAGAGAAGGTGTCAAAAAGAACAAAAATGACAGTCTATAAAACCGTTTTTAAACCAATTTTAACGTATGGGAGTGAAAGCTGGGTTCTTACGAAAGAGAGAAAAAGAAAACTACAAACGGTTGAAATGAAGTATCTGAGAGCAGTATTAGGAATCACAAGAAGGGACAAAATTCGAAATGATTATATAAGAGAACAGCTAGAAGTAGAACCACTGGGGAAAAGCATAGAAAGGAATCAGCTAAGGTGGTATGGCCACTTAGTACGCATGAAAAACAAACAACAGGCAAAAGTGATATGACAAACAAAACCATGGGGAAGACCACGAAAAACCTGGGATGATGCAGTAGCGGAAATTCTGAAAGAGCGAGGACTAAATCGGCAGGAGGCGAAGTTAAAGGCTGGTAACAAACGGGAATGGGCTACATTTGTACACAATTGAAAACACCTTAACACCTTAGGGTATATTAAGGTTCTGATTATATATAACCTAACCCAGACTGAAATTCCTGATCAGAAAATTAACAATTCAATGGCAACTCATTTTCAAGAAAAATACGAAACTTCTACCAATCCAAACCAATATCAAGTATCAAGTGAATGAATAACAAAACAAACTTCTAATCTAGATCTTCGAATCGTCCGTTTACAGTAGAAGATTTCACTTACGCCCACCCTGACAATATACTGTTTGTTTTTCTCAAAAACCTGTCTCCGAATGACCAGAATAGTAATAGAATTGTACAACACCATCCAACCTAAAAAATAATTTCCTGTGCAATGGCGAGAGCAATAATTATAATCATGGGTAACACAAAAGCCCAATAAACTTCCAAATAACAATTCAAGTTGACCACTTTCTTCAATCTAAACAATATGCAAATTGATGGAAAAAAGAGGATACTTGGGTAAAAACACAAAATCATCAATCAAAATCATATCGTATTACCTCTGATTCTGATGCGTTTCTCAAAAAAAAGTCGTCCGTTGGACAAGTGGTGTTTTCTTCAAACAGCTCAGTGAGTTGTGAATTAAAAGACAGAATTCTTAGATAAATTCAGTCACAAGTGGAATTTCATTAGACTATTTCACAAAGTGAAAGGTGAAAAATCTGAAATTCGGCGGAATTATAGGGAATGATCAAAAAAGTTAAGAAGCTGATTAGAGACATAGTTTAATAAACAGGAAACATTGACATCGAACGAAATACATATTTGAATAAACCAGTGTAAGCATAACGTACCTAAATATTTCTCAATTATAATTGTTAATAGTACAGTTATTATATTCAATATGTTTTATTATTCGAGCACCGCTTGTAGTTGCAATAGTAGTTTATATCTTGATGGCTATTATTTCTCACCATTTTCACATTTTTCCATTAACTACCTATTTCGATAATATTTATCCTAAATCTGCCCATTTTTAAGTGCGTGTACGGCGGGATTATTTCCTGATTATTTATATTTGACGTTTAACTGTATCATATACAAATCTGAAAACACCGAACTTGACAGGCCAATCAGGATCAAGAGTCAAGTTTGGTGTTATCGATAATCTGAACTGAAATAGTCAATACAATATATGTGCGGTTCGCAATAGCCGAAATCGGTCGATGTCCGAATGTTTTGCCCACAACGCGTTTTGTGTATTGCAGTTTACCCACGAAGCGATTAAGAAGATTTCTATCGAGCAGTGAGCAAAACGAATTACCCAGAACGCGTTGTGGGTAGACTACGTTACTCAGGAAGCGAAATTATATTTCGGGCGGCTTTGCTTCGCATTGTGGATCTTTCCGTTTACCCAACCAGGGGTTGACCGCAGGGGGGAGTACTATCCCCGCTGCTGTGGAACCTGGTCATGGACGGGCTTATCAGAACCCTACACAGAGAAGGATTTAACACCATAGGATATGCAGACGACCTGGTAATTTTATCCCAAGGTAAATACAACAGTACAACCAGAGACAGACTCCAGATGGCTTTAAATGTAGTAACAGGCTGGACTGTAAAAGAAGGGCTACGTATTAGTCCTTCGAAAACACAGATAATTGCGTTCACCAGAAGAAGGAAAAGGGAAGGACTTAGCCCTCAGACTCTTCAAGGTGAACCAATACGATTGTCGGATGAAGTAAAATATCTTGGGGTTATCCTAGACGCAGGCTTAACTTGGAACCGACACCTCCAGCACGTGATCAAGAAAGCAGAGGTGGCCTTCATGGTTGCCAGACGCACTCACGGCACTAAATGGGGACTTAGACCCAGCATGGTACACTGGCTGTACAAAATGGTTATCATTCCCAGGATCACATAGGCATCTCTGGTATGGTGGCCAAAGATCAGACAATCCTCTGCTATGCTAAAACTAAGCAAGGTCCAAAGACTTGCATGCATTGGCATTACAGGGGCAATGAGGACTATTCCTACAGCGGCGCTGGAGACAATGCTAGACCTTCCTCCGCAAATTGTGTCATAATGTGCGAAGCAAGGGCAGCACTAACCCGACTGGAAAAAGCATCAGACCATGACGTGGCACATGGGAGAGGACACACAGAGATGGGGCATGTGGATGATGACATTTTCAAAATGCCAACAGACCACACGACCACCAAATATATATTTCGCAAGAACTTCGAGATTGTCATCAAAGATCGAAAGGAGCTTGGGGAAGAGAACGCACTTAGTAGAGCGAATGAACTGATCTGGTATACAGACGGATCAAAGAATGAACTCGGCACCGGAGCGGGCATATACAGCAAGACGAGCAAATATGAAGGGATCGTCTCGCTTGGCAAATACGCTTCTGTATTTCAAGCAGAAGTCTATGCAATACTTGCATGTGCAAGGGCTAATAATATGAGGGCCTACAACAACAGGCAGATCAGGATCTACAGTGACAGTCAAGCCGCCCTTAAAGCACTTCAGAGCTATAGGGTGACATCTTGGCTAGTATGGGAATGCGGCGAAGAACTTAGAAGACTGGCGACTCGGAACAGTGTAACACTGGAGTGGGTCCCAGGTCATAAAGGAATCGCAGGCAATGAAAAAGCTGACGAACTCGCAAGAGTAGGATCGTCAACTCTGATGAACGGACCCGAACCTGCTGTGGCCATCCCCAGATGCCTAACGAGGTCATGGTTAAAAGGGTGGTTGAAAGAACAACACAATAAACACTGATAGAATACGACCAGGCAAATACATGGGAAGATATTCATAAAAGAACCATCAGAAAAAGTAGCGAAAGAACTGCTCTCAATGAGCAGGAACAAACTACACACCATAACGGGGCTACTTACGGGACGTTTTTCCACAAAGGAGCACCTAAACAAAATAGGGCAACGGAGACCTTACATGCAGAAGATGCAAAAAGGATACCGAAACAGCTCTGCATATACTATGCAACTGTGAGTCGCTGGACCACAGAAGGCAGAAACTGTATGGTAGACCCCAAATGACTCCAGAAGACTTCTACAACCAAGCAGCAAAGAACCTGTATGAGCTAATACAGGAAACGGAATGGCTGCATAGGTTGTAGTCAGAACACTAGGAGTATCCACAATAAGCCATGGAGGCTGAGGTGGTACCGGCGAAGGGACGGCTCATTCTTAGAAAAAAAAACGTAGTTTACCCACAACGCGTTCTGGGTAATTCGTTTTGCCCACTGCTCGATAGAAATCTTTTTAATCGCTTCGTGGGTAAACTGCAATACACAAAACGGCCGATTTCGGTTATTGCGAATAACATATACATTTAAAATTTTCTCGCCAATAAATTGACAAATAGACAAATATCTCCCAAACATTTTCGAAACAATGGTGTACCTCAGGAGTCAGTCTTGAGTCCAACAATGTTCATTATAACCATAAACTATAATATGATGTCTTAAAATTAGTCCACCAATATAATTTTCTCTACGCTGACGACTCAATCGTGTTCTGTAGTGGTAAAAATACTCAAACTGCTTGTAACCTTATCCAAATAGTCAATACATTTCAAATCGCATTTTCACTCCTCAGTTGCATACCCAAACTCATTAAATTCAAAAGCAATTTTAGTCTTTCTGCAGAACAGGTACATCTTGATTTCGAGAAAAACTTTTGTAGTACTGAATTATTCAGGATACCCTCGTAATGAGTAAAATCAACTCCGTTGTTGGCGCAATCTTCTTGATACTTTGCTATTGGCATTTGAAGTAGAATTTTTCCAATTTACGTGGCCATTCTTCCAACACTGTATATGTTCCTACTTCAATCATTTTCCTTGCCCCTCTCAATAAATTAACCAATAATCTATTTTAAAGCGTTATATTATAATTGCGACTTTGTGATATACTAGATATTTCTAGATACACTCTTTGATCTGTGTCAGTTGGTTGGGAAGCGACATTGATTGAATTTGTAAACATTTTACGTTGAATGACTTTTGCATTCTTTTTTTTAAATTTCAATAAATTAGGGGATTATTCAAAAATCTGGCAACACTGTAAATATAATAATTTCAGCTGGAACTTTTATTTGAAAATTTATTATTTTGTGCTTTCAAGAGACTCATTTTTTTTCACCCCACCCCTTTTCACTCCCTATCCCGTAAAATACGCCTTTCCGCTAAATTTTCTCTCAAAATCGAAAAGTACCTGTCCTGCAGTTACCGAAAGTCATTAGATATTGTTGTTAATTACTAGATGTATTCAACTACGCGGACTTCTTATTAAGAGTGTTGAGTAAACGCTAGTGTTATTTATCTTTAATGCACGGTATCAAAAAGATTGGCTTTCAAATAAAAGTCTGCTAGTACTCAATTCAATTTAATTTATTAAAAATAAAAATCACATTGTCATGAAATTAACGAGTATTCCACTCTCAAAGATATGAATATGTATTTTGTCGTTTCTGTTTCATGGCAAATTTTTTTTTGTATCCCCTAACTCCTAACTCTCCGTGTCTTAGCAACTAACACCTTCAAGGGTTTCTACATCAAAACTCATCAATTAATGATAAACAGGTGTCAAATATAAAAACATTCTATACATTCTAACAATGCTTGGACCCAATAACAAATTCACAGAAACAATAATTTTAACCACTTTTGATAATATTTCACTTACAACAATATTCCGATTATATTATCTACATTTTGTACTTACATTTGTATAGCAAACAATTGCGAGAACCAAGCATGCAGTCGAGAGCTTCATAATTATTATTTTTTATAGTGAAAGTTGTGAGTGAGTCGGTGAAAAGTAACTAGAATACAATTTTGTATGTTTTTATTTGTTCATTTATATATTTTCAAACGTGTTATAGCCTTCCCTGAATATTGCACAGTACCGGAGTAACACAATATGCCCCAATAATTCAATAATTAAGATACTGTTTCACAGGTATGCTTGTACTGGCTGAAATTGTGCTGTTTTGCACATGTTTTTTCATTTTCATTATTATCACGATTTGAATATTAGCTTAGCACCGAGGCATATAACTAGGTACCAAATCACATTGTTTTTTTTTTCTACAGTGACTTCCAATTATCATTCAATTGACAAACTAAATTTTTTTGGGAAATTATACTGCAATTATTACAGCATGAAGAATAATTATATTGTTCAAAATATATGTCCCTATATGACGCAAAAGATTTCACAACTGCTCCAGAAAAATGGAAAAAATGTATCAGACATATGTGCCAAAAATTTGGGAGCTGGATAACATTATAGAGATTCAAATAGAACCTGTCATATCTGACACATTGAAGCGACATATTAGCGAGAAATAATTTGCACTCTTATATCGTACAAACTATCAGAAGTGGGATAATAAATTCAGATAGCGCCTACGTGCTTTGGATATTTCCATCGGTCTCATTAACATGAAAATGCAGTGGAGATCGAATATGTCAAAGACTAAAGGTGGACGACAAAGTGTCATTCTACGATACGTTATTTGTCGATTTCACAAAAACATCAATTACAATGAGGTGTTAATCTTTATCATTATTATGATGTTTCCCCAATGTTAATAGTTAGTGGTCGGCAAAGGTATAAATTATTTTCTCCACTACTAGCTGTGAAGTTGACCATCATTGCTTTTTCTAGCCAACTGAGAAGTTGAATTTCTCTATTAGTGGTTAATATTTTTTTCCATTATTAACCTAGACAAATTCAAATATTTTGAGAATTCAGGGATATTAGTTCAATTAAAACTTGTGCTATATAATTTTACCCAGGAGATTGTCTTTAACATATTCGCTGCTTGAAATTACATATCAACACAAAATTATTTCGATAAAAAATACCATTGGTTTAAAACTCGTGCTCAACCAAAAATGACTGATGACATAACGAGTACGTTCATAATATATCGAAAACTGACAGTGTACTTGTCAGTCAGATGACGGGGTAAACGCTCCTCGTAGAGCGTTTGTGAATTATTTATAATTCTTGTGTTAAATTTGGCTAGTAGTGGACAATAGTATATTATACACCAAGGTGGTGAAGACTATTATTACTGACCGAGCACCAAGATTATTTCGCAGGGGGCTTCACCCTGAGCGAAATAAGGTGCGATATACAATTTTTCCCACTACTAGCCAAATATAAGACAAAAATTAAAAATAATTCACAAACGCACCGCTAGGAGCGTTTATAAGTACACTGTCAGTTTTCGATAATTATGAACGTACTCGTAATGTCATCAGTCATTTTTGGTTGAGCGCGAATTTTAAACTCATAGCATTTTTATTCAAATAATTTTATTTTGATAGGTAATTCCAAGCAGCAAATATGTTAAAGACAATCTCCTGGGTATACAAAATTATGTTGCACAAGTTTTTGTTGAACTACTATCCCTGAATTCTCAAAATATTTGAATTGGTCCATTATTGACCTAGGTTGATAATAGAAAATTAGTGACCACTAATAGAAAAATTCAACTTCTCAGTTGGCTAGATGAAGCAACAATAATGGTCAACTTCAAAGCTAGTAGTGGAAAAAATTGTATATAGGCATTTATAAGCTTCGCTCCTTATTCCGCTCCTTGGTGCTCGGTCAATAATAACAGTTTACACCACCTTGGTGATAATATACCCTATTATTATTGCTATTCTCATAATTTTTCCATGTTAATTTGAAAATTCAACTTCTGGATGATTTAAATAGCTCGTCATTTATGCTGAGCGTACATTGTCGTACAATTATGTCGTCGTCAGTTTCAAAATCGTGATTACTCCAAAGC
>CAJUYG010002864.1:0-15842 GCA_910591675.1 Galerucella calmariensis
TTGTCTTAGTTAATAAATCAGTTTTTAAAAAGGCATTTACAGGGTGTTTTTATATAATTGGCGCAGTCAGTAGGATAGTCAAACGAAGTGTTAATGCAAATAACAGTCAGTTCGTGTTAACGATTTATTGACTATTTCAAGTGAACAACGTTTGAACTCTTGGTTAAGTGAATTTAGTAGCTTGACTCGAAGATTCCCCTAGTTCAAGAACCCAGAAGACCCAAGTGAAGATTGGAGTGTTCCTGTACTTCTGAGCCCATGGAGAGGACGTTGATGATTTTACTGTAAGTGCTTAATGTCGTATAAAGAAAATTTTACAATTAATTGATTTTGAAAAACTTTGATTATTCTGATTCAAACTCTGAATAAGTTCTAGCTCAAATTTTATTAAAAAAAAAATATATAGAAAACTAACTTCTCATAATTTTTTTTTAAAATCTTATTTCTTTTTTCTTTTCTCCAACAACATGGCTACACCACCCGTTCCAATTTTAAAGAAAGAATTCTTAGATATGATACCAGAATTTTATGGTGATAATGCACTTCTTCCAAGATTTTTGGAAATATCAGAAAAGTTAGTTAATAAATTTTATAATGCAGCAGATGTAGGAGACTTTCAGAATGAATATCTGATGTCTAGTATTCTAGCTAAAATTAAAGGCGAAGCCGCCATAAATATTTCCTCATGCAATATAAGAACATGGGAAAACCTTAAAAATGCGTTAGTGAACACATACGCGGATAAACGCGATATTTATACCTTGAATTTAGAATTATCTGATTTAAAACAGGGTAACGAATCTCCCTATGAATTTTATAATAAAATACAACAAATTTTAAATTTACAGATATCTCATCTAATGACTCATTCTAATTGTAACGAACAAATAATTTTAGGTAGTTATTTTAGAAATTTAGCTCTTAGTGTGTGTAGTCAACGAGTACAAACGCTCTGTGTCTTAGTGAAAGATTATTTACTTTTAATAGTGTTCCACGGACAATATAAACAATTGAAGTGCACCGAAAACGTTAGTTTGGTCAGCTAATTGAACAACAGTCGAAAAATATTAGAAAACAAGTAAGAAATTGCTAATTATTGTTAATCGTTTTTGTCTGTACCTACCTAAAAACGGTAGGACTAGCAGACATACTGGTCGATGAATTCGACAACCAGTTTAACAACAATGCGACAAATCGGGCTGCCTATACTAATAGTGCTTAAATAAACAGCTAATAAACAAAACCGAATCGTCGCATTTGGCAACATGAGCGACGATTTAAGAACATCAACTGTTAATACAACCTTCAATAGCAACAGTCAAATGACTGGTAATATTTCCTACGTTGCCGCCGCCAAGTCTAAACCTCAACCTACATTTCCTAAAAGAGAACAAGCCATAATAATCCACTCAGAACCTGATTTCGTTCTACATGACTACGTCAAAGCAATTGGTGACATAGTAAACCCCAAAAATATTTGTTACGCCTCGAGGATCTCCAACAATAGGATCTGCATATATCTAAACAAAGTCGAACTTGTAGATGATATAATCACAAATCATCCAGTCTTATCAATCAACTCTACTAACTTTTCAATAAGGAGACTAGTTACACCAGCAAAACGAATAGTAATATCCAATGTTTCACCATGCATACCACATGACATCATAGAAAAATTCATACATGATGCAGGATATCAACTAGCTTCACCTATATCTAATTTAAAAGCCGGCATCCCAGAAGATGAATACTCCCACATACTAAGTTTCAGAAGACAAGCCTACATAATACCTCCTACAGATAACTTCGAAATTCAAACCTCAATGTTAATACCCTTCGACGGCACATCATACAGAATATTTCTCTCCACTGACAGAATGGAATGCTTCCTATGCAAACTTACCGGTCATGTAGCCCAAAATTGTCCCAACACCCAAAACAACCAAACCCAACCACCTCCTGAACCTCAAATCCCACCCCTGCAACAACCTGAACACTCTACACAGTCTACTAACATATCCCAATATGCACGAGAAAGCAGTTACCCACTCCCACAACACTCCTCAACAATCCTAGCCCCAACAAGCCCCCCCCCAACAAGTGACAACAAGCCAAAAAAGACCACGTTCCCTAACAAGCGAATCTAAAACATCAGATCTTCAATCTACTAATCTAACCGATAATGAACCAAATAATATGCCACCCCCAAAAATCAAACCTATCACAAAAAAATCAAAAACAGATCCTCCAAAAACCAACACAGCTATACTCTCTGAAAACTCAAAAACCATAATTCAAAGTTGTTACATACAAAACGAAAGTTTATTCATTCTACCCATCGAGAGTTTTATCGCATTTCGTGAAAACGCTTTGGGAAACAGCAATCCTCTCGCCGAGGCAAAACGATTCACACCAAACATTAAAAACCTTTTGGATAATCTACAACTAGTTTACAAATCTCTGGAGGATAGATCTACAAAAAATAGACTCACCAGACTAACCCGAAAAGTTAAAAAAGCACTGAAAATCGAACTCGATAACATAGAAAGTGGAACCTCAATATCCTCTATTGAAGACATGTCAGAAACATACCAATCAGATAGCTCCCAAAACTCATTACCCTAAACATACTTCCTTTTCTCTTTACTACAGTGGAATTGCGATGGATTTTATCCTCGCCTAGAACGGTTGCAACAGCTAATCACTAACACTAAAGTTAATATAAAATGTCTCCAAGAGACTAACTTTAACGACTCACACAAAAAAGTACTAAAAAACTTTCCCGGCTATCACTTTCTCAGACCCGACCCACTCTACCATCTTCATCTCAAATGAATTATACTCTGAACATGTTCATCTAAACACAGATCTTGAAGC
This sequence comes from Galerucella calmariensis, assembly GCA_910591675.1. Lineage (NCBI taxonomy): Eukaryota > Metazoa > Arthropoda > Insecta > Coleoptera > Chrysomelidae > Galerucella > Galerucella calmariensis. The sequence continues at coordinate 2,878 of CAJUYG010002864.1, forward strand.
CACAGCAGTCAACGTATGGTGCCCCAATAAAATGACAATCTGTAGTGTATATATTCCCCCCAGGCACAATCTAACTGAAACGGAACTAGATAACTTAATTCGACAGCTACCTAACCCCTTCATATTAACTAGCGATTTTAACGCACACAACACGATCTGGGGTTCCAACAAAACATTCGGACGCGGAAAAATTATAGAAAATTTCCTCAATAACAACAACATAGCTATCCTAAATACCGGCTCCAGCACACACTTTAACATATCCTCAGGTACATTCAGTTCAATTGATCTCAGCTTTTGTGATTCAAAATCCTATCCAAACCTAACATGGCAAACATAAAATGACTTGCACGATAGCAACCATTTCCCTATTCTCATATCCAATAATGTCGATAATGTAACTCCCAATCTAACAAAATGGAAAATATGTCAAGCAAATTGGCCCCTATTTACCCAACGTACTGAAACTATACTTTCCAATTTCAATCCAACAAACAATATAGACGAAACCATTGCAAACTTAAATAGCTGCATTATCACAGCTGCTAAAGAAACTATCGGACAAATTAACCTTTCCCCAAATCATAAAAGAATTCCCTGGTGGAATAGTGAATGTGAAACGGCAGTTCATCAAAGTAAAGCAGCCCTAAACAAATATCGCCGGGCTAGAAATATTGAAAACCTAATTAACTTCAAAAAACTTAAAGCCAGAGCTAAATTCATAATTAAAAACAGCAAAAAAACCTCTTGGCAAAACTATGTATCATCACTCACAATAAACACCCCCACAGCACAAATATGGTCAAAAATCAATCAAATACAAGGACATAAGACACATCAAAAAATACCCGCCATACTACACGAAGGACATATTATTAACAATAATGAAAAAATTGCCGAACTTCTTGGGAAAAATTTCGAGAACAAATTTACAAGCTCCAACATAAAACACACAGATACATACAGTCCATCCCGTTATCTACCAAAAAATGAGAAAGACATCTCTGCTATTAACTCACCTCTTACCAAAGATGAACTCATAAATGCCCTCAAATCCTGTAAAAACTCCGCCGCTGGACCTGACCAAATTCCCTTCATATTCCTCAAAAATCTATCACCCCTATCTATCACAAAATTATTGGATATCTTCAATAAAATATGGTCAACCAGTCAATTTCCCAACATTTGGCGTCAGTCACTTATAATACCTATCAAAAAACCCGATCAACCTTCTATTCATGCAAAATCTTATCGACCAATCTCATTAACCTGCACCCTATGTAAATAAATGGAGAAAATAGTCAATAACCGACTAACCTGGTACCTCCAAAAACATTGCATAATTAACGAAGCCCAATCAGGTTTTATGAGTAACCGCTCTACTATGGATAACCTTGTCCTCTTACACACTGACATAACTGAGGCCCTATCCCGAAAACACGAAGTAATAGCAGCCTTTTTCGACATCGAAGGCGCATTCGACCTTATAACAAAATCCTCCATTCTCCAAAAACTTGAAGAAAATGGGTTGAAAAATAATATCTACTCCTTTATCCAAAATTTTCTTTCTTCCCGAACCTTTAAAATAATTACAAATGGATGCACCTCCAAATCTTTTGCTCAGAAAAGCGGAGTACCACAAGGTTCTATTCTCAGCACCACCTTATTTATCCTAGCTATAAACGATATTTCTCGTAGCTTTCAATTACCAGTAAAACATGCTTTATATGCTGACGATCTTATCATCTATAGTCATGGAAAAAACACAGAATCAACCTGCGCAATCTTACAAACAGCAATAAACCAAGTCAGCAGCTGGTCCTCTAACATCGGGTTAACCTTTTCTCCCACTAAATCCAAAATCATCAAATTTAGCAGGAAACAATACACAACACCCTAATCTAAAACTCAACGAAAACACCCTACCTGTAGTAACACACCATAAAATTCTAGGCTTAACGTTTGACAACAAACTCAACTTCAAACAACACATCCAAGAAACGAAAGCAAACTGTATCAAAAGACTTAATATACTAAAAACATTATCCCGTCATCATTGGGGAAGTGACGAAGTACTTCTGAGAGTGTATAGAGCTGTAATTAGATCAAAAATAGATTACGGTAGCATGGTTTATCTCTCCTCTTCAAAATCCCATCTAAACGCGCTTACCACCATCCATAACACAGCCCTACGAATATGCCTCGGCGCCTTCAAATCCAGCGCAATTGACAGCTTATATGCGGAAGCTAACGAACCTCCTCTTCACCTGAGACGCCAATACCTTTTACAAACATATTTCAGCTCAGCATCCGCCAATCCCCACAACCCAGTCTATAAATTAATCCCAAACATGTATAACGAAGAATCAAATCACCCCTCAAAATCAACACGATCCATCATCGACACGCTAAAACCTATCCTACACAACATCGACCTCAACCTCACACTACCTTTACGTATATCCTCCTCACCTCCATGGAATAAACCAATACCAATGATCGACACAACACTATTGGTACTCAAAAATCAAGAAGCTCCAAACATAATCTCAAGGAAAACATTCACCAAACGAATCAACCAACAGAAGTTCGACCAAACCCTATATACAGACGCTTCCAAAAATAGCAAAGGAGTAGGATGTGCGGTCACCTCATCAAACGAGACCCTTCACACAACCGCTCTTGAAGACACTTGTAGCATATTTACTGCAGGAATTTTTGCAATTCTCCAGGCATTCAAAATAATAAACTCAAGAAATAAAAAGGTCGCTATCTGTACAGACTCCCTTTCCTCAATCCAAGAAATTAGGAAAGCTAACTCAAAACATCCTCTTATACAAGAAATCCATGAAAGATACGAGACACTATTTTCTCAAAACACCACGATCACGATAATTTGGACTCCATCACATATTGGAATCACTGGGAATGAAACAGCTGACAACGCCGCTAAGTTGGCCACAACTAAAACCCAAAAAACATTTATACAAATCCATGACGACCTAAAATCTCTGTTTAAAAAACATCTAAGAGACTCCTGGCAATCATACTGGGACACAACACACTCCGCTCTACATGAAATACAACCTAGTCTGAAGTATCACCATGACTCCACACTCTCCAGAAAAGAAAAAATAATTATAAGAAGATTGCGCATTGGGCATACACGCTATACCCATGGATACTTAATGACAAAAGAAGATCGCCCCCTGTGTCAGTTATGTTCTGTTTATTTAACTGTTAAACACTTCCTAGTGGAATGTCCCCGCTACCAAAGCTACCAGCACAAACACAATATAAAAGGACCACTCAGTGATATCTTGAAATTTAGTGGTGAAGTGAATACAGTGCTATCCTACCTAAAAGACATAAATTTAATAAAGCATATCTAACATGTTCTACCTAAAATTTAGTATCGAATGTCATAACTGTTTAACCTAAAAATCATGAAATACTGTAACTGTGTCAATGACCTCAGCAGTCGAGACACGTTAATTTAAATTAAAAAAAAAAACATCATATTAAAACTACTAATGAAGTACCAATATATTCAAAGTCATATAGATATCCTGAAATTTACCGAAAAGAAGTACAAAACCAAATCCAAAATATGTTAGACCAAAATATCATACGACATTCTAATTCGCCTCGGTCAAGTAATATTTGGATTGTACCCAAAAAAAGAGATTCTTCTCAAAAACCGAAATTTCGGATAGTTATCGACTACCGAAAACTGAACGCCATTACCATTGGTGATCGGTATCCATTACCGGAAATAACAACGATACTAGATAAACTAGGGCGTTGTCAATATTTTTTAACACTAGATCTTGCCTCTGGCTTCCATCAGATCGAGATGGCTGAGGAAGATATTCCGAAAACAGCTTTTAGTACAGAACACGGAAAATATGAGTTTTTGCGCATGCCTTTTGGAATGAAGAATAGTCCTTCAACATTCCAACGAGTCATGGACAACATTCTTAGAGGTATACAAAACGAAAAATGTTTGGTGTACCTTGACGATATTATTGTGTTCAGCACAAGCCTACAAGAACACGTAAACAACTTAAAAGAAGTTTTTGACCGTTTGAGAGAATCAAATTTTAAACTTCAAATTGATAAGTGCGAATTTCTAAGAAAAGAAGTCGCTTACCTTGGGCATATTGTCACATCGGAAGGTGTTAAGCCCAGCCCTGACAAAATATTAGCTATTAAAAATTTTCCAATACCAAAAAATATTAAACAATTGAAAGGATTCTTGGGATTATTAGGTTATTATAGGAAATTTATTAAAGATTTTTCGAAAATAACAAAACCCCTAACTTTAAGATTAAAGAAAAATGCAGTTATAAATTTCAAAGACGTGGACTATATAAATTGTTTTGAAATGTGTAAAAACTTGTTGATTAATGATCCAATTCTTCAGTATCCAGATTTCTCTAAACCTTTCAATCTTATACAGATGCCAGCAACTATGCTCTAGGCGCTGTTCTTCGCCAGGGTAAAATAGGTTCTGACCTTAGTATTGCTTATGCAAGCAGAACTCTTAACGACTCTGAAATCAATTATTCGGTAATCGAAAAAGAGTTTCTTGCTATTGTCTGGGCAGTAAAATATTTCCGGCCATATCTTTTTGGAAGGAAATTTACAATTGTTACTGACCATAAGCCATTGCAATGGCTATTTTTCCTCAAGGACCCCAATTCTAAACTAGTTAGATGGCGTCTTAAACTTGCAGAATATGACTATGAGATAGTATATAAAAAAGGAGCTTTAAATACTAACAGTGACTGAATTCAATTGAATATAAACGAGACTGGATCAGAAATTCCAGGAAACTCTAAACAATTTTTTGAATACATGGAAAAATTCAATAAATCTCTCGAAGGTGATGATAACATAGAATCCGAATCACTTATAGTTGAACCAGATGATGATCATAACGTAGAAGATGACGAGAATATCACTGTTCATACTAATATAGAAAATCCTATTGTAGGTATACCGATCTCGGAGTCAGCGGTAAACATCGGAAAAAATCAAATATTAATTTCTGTAGTTAAATTTGAACCAGCAAAAACTAAAGTTATTAAAATTTTTGAAAACAAACAAAGATTTCTAGTACAATTATCAGAAAATAACTTTCAACATGATGTTATTAACTTTGTCAAAGAATATATTGTTCCTAAAGTGAAATATTTCATTTATTCTGAAGACCCCGTATACGAGAAATTCAGTGTCGTTATCCAAAATTATTTTAAAAACTCTCAAATCTCATTAATCAAATGTACCAAAAAATTAATAGACGTTCCTTTAAATGAAATTAAGGAGGTTATTCAAAACTACCATGAAGGTAAAACAAACCATAGGGGACTAGACGAAACAGAAAATCGAATTAAAATGCTTTATTATTGGCCTAACCAAAGATCATCAATACAAAATTATATTAACGAATGTGAGTTATGTCAGTTAACAAAGTATGATAGGAAACCTATCAAACCAATTTACAATATTACTCCAACAGCTACTAGACCTTTCCAGATTTTACATTTAGACACAATAACATTAGAAAATGCTAAATTTCTTACCATAGTGGACTCATTCTCAAAATATTGTCAACTTTATAAAATTAACTCTAGTCAAGGAATAGAAATTGTAAATAATTTAATAAAATATTTCAGCCACCATTGTATTCCAGATCAAATTATTTCGGATAATGTTACTGAATTAAAAAATACTGTTCTGAGAGAATTATTAGACACACACAAAATTAAAATACATTTCATAAGCTCGCAGCATCCAGAGTCAAATGGAATTGCGGAGAGATGCCATTCAACTATCATAGAACATATAAGACTTTTAAATAACCAAAAAGATTTTAAAAATCAACCCATAGAACAAAAAGTTAACTATGCAATATTAGCTTACAATAACAGCATTCATTCAGTAACAAAATTGAAGCCATACGAAATTATAACAGGTCATTTTGATAACAGATCACCTTTTGATATAGAAATAGATAAACAATTAGCTAATAATTACATTCAAAATCACAAAGATAAAATGAAATTGTTGTATTCGGACATAAACGAAAAATTACAAAAATCTAAAGAGAAAGTAATAAATAAAGCTAACGAGAATCGAGAAAAATTGCCGGAAAATATTCCTACAAAAATTTTTGTTAGAAATAAGCAGATTCAAGGAAAAACCAAAAACAAGTACCAAAGTGAACAAATGAAATCAATAAACCCAGAGCGTAATACAGCTAAAATTACGACAAGACATAAAAACACTGCTGAAAATATACATTTGTCTAATATTAAACGTCCTAAAAAGAAATCTTATAAATTTATTTCAGATTCGTCGCAGTCGGAAATACCGCAGTCGAAATAAAGGACATAACACAAAATTTAGGAATTCTTCCTATCAATCTTGGACCTGCCAAATTGCAAAAATCCAGTCATACCTTTGTACATTTTTATGATTTAAACCCACTACTAGTAGAATATAATAATCTTAACTTACATTATATTAACGTTAAACGTAATATTTCCAATAAGCAATTTTTTCTGAATCTCACAGAAAATATTGTAAATATTATAGAGTACACAAAGTCTAGTATAGAAGATAAATTTGATAATATTAATATTCATTCGACATTAGATAGACAAAAAAGAGGTTTAATTAATGGTCTTGGATCAATAGTAAAAACTATTACAGGAAATTTAGATTATGAGGATGGGAGAAGAATTAATTCTATTTTAGATCATTTGAAAGAAAATCAAGGAAATTTACAAAATCAAATAAATATGCAATATTCCGTTAGTCACCAAGTTATAGAAAATTTCAATAAAACAGTTCAAGGCATCTAGTACAATGAAAATTTATTAAAAACAAAAATACTCGAATTATGGGATGTTTTAAATTATCAAGGGAATGCAGAAAATTTAATATACCTAATAGATGTGTTCAATGAACTTTTAATCACATTCAACGTAATACTAGATACTATGACAACGGTAGAAAATTCGCTAACGTTTTGTAAACTCAGAACTCTACATCCTAGTATTATAAAATCTCACGACTTATTTGATGAATTGCAAAAAGTGCATTTTCATTACAAAACAGAATTACCTTTTGAAATAAAATATAAGAATATACTAGATTTTGGAGCAATCATAGACGTAGTTTGTAAGTTAGATAATAATAGAATAGAATATTTTTTATCAATACCTATAGACTATAACATTTTATTTAATCTTTTTTATATGCTACCTATCCCTACGAGGGTTGAATCAGAATATGTAATACTAATACCAAACACAAAATTTTTACTCAAATCGGAAAATATGATTAAGCCTTTACACGACATTTGCATACGTAGTAACATTTTTCAATGTCCTAATCACTTGCAATATAATAATAACCATTATTGCGAGGAAAACATTCTAATCTCAGGAAACTCTACAAATTGTCAATATACAAAAATTCATATAACAGAAAACCATATTGAAATTATCCCCGAAATTAATCAATTTTTGGCAATATTTCCAATTGAAGAAAAGATGATTATTAAATGTAAACAAGAGACAGAATCTAAAATCCTGAAAGGGATATATTTAATAGAAAATTCACAATGTAAATTTTTTTTCAAAAATCAAGAACTAATTTTTCTACAAAAATCATTTGGGCAACCTTTCATTACTAACAACTTAGAATTGAAATTCAATCAGTTACATGTCTCTCCAATGAAGATAGACTTGGAAACACTGAAATTCAAGGACATTCCAAACCAGCTAGTAACACCAGTGTTTACTGAAACTAGCAATTTTCACATTCCAAGCATCTGGACTTTGACTCTGTATATAGCAATAATATTAGCACTTGCATGGACCATATTTAAGAAGAAGCAGAAATCAAGAAATAAACCACTGAAATCCACAGCAACAGAAGAAAATATTCAGCTTCCTGGGAAAGCTTCATTCTGAAGGGGGAGGTGTCACCTACGCCTATGTCCTAGGTGTAGAACCTTATTTAGCATAGTCATCATTTATAGTATTTATAGTTGTAATTGTATAATAATAAATTGCTGAGTTGTTCTTTTCCATATTTCTTCATTAAATTAATTCTCATGTAAAACAATCAGTTTAGAACTTGTATCCGATTTGATAAGTTGTCTTAGTTAATAAATCAGTTTTTAAAAAGGCATTTACAGGGTGTATATGTCTCCAAGACATTTTTAATTGTGCACTTAGACTATTCAAATCAAAACAAATAAAAACAAAGAAATATTTAATTGAATAAACTCACCAACTATAAAATAAATTATTGAAATTAAAAAATAATATTAATCATACTTTGAACCCTAACATAATTATAATAATATATATATATATATATATATATTTTTTTTTTTTTTTTGGGGGGCACCGTGTCACTTTTTTGGACAGAAAATTTTTGAAAAATGTTCTCCTGGTTTATATATATATATATATATATATATTTACTGAAACAATGTGTCATCATAAGAACTTACAGACAAATACTGATTGCTAATGACAAGTTTTGAGTGATGTACAATCTGACAAGTTGACCTGAGCAATCCGATATAGTAAAAATGCTTGGGTTTGCAGCAGATTTTTGCAAACGAAAATTATATTTCATTAATTTCTTATGACAACCAGATATATTTACTTATTATACATTGTCTAGCTAATAGGAATTACACATGTTCAAATTCATTACCCTATCAGATTGTGCTTACTTTTGATTGTTACCTAACATTTTATCAGAAAAAAGATTTGATAAAAAATATGATAACTTACTTCAGAAGCAGGCACCTCTTTCTCTGTATCATTCTCCGAGAATACAAATTCTATATTATTTTCTGAAGAGCATGATGGCTGATTTTCATGTGTACCTCTTCTTGAGAGAGAGGTAAGGACAGTTTCATTACATTCTTTTTGTTTAGCTGAGGTAATAATTTCAAAGTCAACCTAAAACATTAATAAGTATTAGTTATTTTGCTGAATAATTACAATAGGAATGTAGAAAATATGTTAACAAGTTGGTCAATAATAATGAAAATTCTATTAACTAACATTTGAGGTACATCCTAATTCAGTAGTCCTGTTTTCATAGAAGTCCTCATTGTCTTCATCTTGGTTTTGGTGGTTGTTCAAGACATTATCACTGGATAACCCCAGTTTCTGTTTACCTTTACTTTTTGTTGGTCTAAAATTAGAAATAAGTATTTCTAAATCCATACTTAAATGTAAAAAAATAGCAACTTACACTAGATGATTCCTGAATTGTATCGACATAATTTTCAGTATTATCCTCAACATACTCCATTGATGACACTTGATTGTCGCCATCATAACCATTATTTAATCCGTAAACAGTTTTAGCATTTATTATGCTTAAAGTTATATCAAAAGTTGGGTCGTTTTGGTTTTGAGTAGGTGGACCTCCTCCAGTTTTACATAACTGTCTATGCTGATCAGCCGCTTGTTTCCTAACGTTTTTTTTTTTAAATTTTCATAATATTTTTTCAGCGATTCTTTTTTTCTGGGAATTCCATCTGCAGATGTAGCATTAAATATTTTAGAGACTCTCTCCCACGCCATATCCTTGTCCTTCCAGGACACTGCATTGGTTACTTTATTTTCTAATATTTTTTTTTGCTGCTCCACCAACTTTAACAAAAGCATTCTTTCTCTGAAGGTGTAGTTTACACTACGGCTTCTTTTATCGTGGCTTGCCATATCACAATAATAATTAAAGATTATACACAAATAATAAAACACACAAGTTACGTATATCAAAGATAAGTGGTATGTGGTGAATATAAAAAATTAAAAATTGTCACTTTATCCTCGTTTACAAGTAAGAAGATTCAAAATTGGTTGTCACTATCGTTTAAAACGTACCAGAAAGAGATAAGCATAACTACCGTTGCCAGAAATGAACAAGTATAGATAACCTTGACAGAAACTTTACCGTGTTGCCATATGTAAGTTTTACTTAGTTAAGCTTAGTTAAGAAGACCTGTGCGAACCAAATAAATTTAAGGTGAACTTTAACTTTAAGTGACACTTTAGTAAGTGGAACATTTATTATTAACCGGTGCGAATGGCCGTTAATGTTTCCTTTTCCGAATTCTCGTTTACGTTAAATTCTGTTTTGATTAGATGAATGCCGAATCACCAATTGACGTACTGGTAGTGGCGGATCCGATACACCTCCAATTGGAAAACCCCAGCAATCCCGATGTTCTGGATACGATCCCCGTTCACGACCGGCGGAGAATATGGAAATCTGGCAACATTCCGGCCATGATCCGGACAATGGAAGGGATGTTAAATTTCCAACACAAGCCGACCGAACACGACAGGCCACCCAACCAAATGGAAAGTTCCCGAAAGTTTATCGCCCTGACGGATGATACTTGTTGGAGGTGTGGAGCCTCGGGTCACCGTCGGGAGAACTGTAGCCGACCATTCGTCCTTTTCTGTTCCCGCTGTGGGCAAGTGGGGCGGATGTCCAGAGAATGCCCATGTGACAGACAAAATCCCCGTACCCAAACAAAGGCCGTCCAAGTTCACCTGGTCGCCTGTTCCAGCCAACCCCGACTCATGCAGGATGCAACCACCCAGTGCAACATCAACACCGAACGACCTTCACCCGTTTTAGAAGCGCCACGACGCAGTAGCCGATCATATCGACGTGACTCACCCCGAGGAAGAGGACCTTATCTTCCCGACCGCTCATTCCGATGCCGACGTTCCAGGCGCTGAAACCGCTGGATACGAAGTTATTTTTTTTTCTCTTGCGTTTGATCATTTTTATATATATTTAATAATAAACCACATGGTGGGCTAAAAAAAAATGTAGTGATCGCAAGTCGGACATAAAATTTAGTCATTTCCGAAGTTGAAATTTTTCAATCCAAAAGGACGTTTGGTATATATACCGTTTAATTTAATTCATTTAATTCCGAAAGACGTCTGGTATATGACAATTTTTTTTACAGTTCTTAATAAAAATTTTACTAATGAGAATATAAAAGGAGAGAAGAGTAGAATTTTGGAGGAACAACTCGTATTTTCTCAGCCGTCAGCTCTAAGCTTCTACAGAGTTACCGATATCCGCGATATAGTTCCGTTTTGCCGTGTGAATACTAGAAATCCGATCCGGTTCCCGTAGTTTGTAGTTTAAAAGACAATATAGTAGTTTGTGCAACTAGTGTGGATATGATGGCCATATCGCTCGAGGACGAAGTTTGAGCACGACGCTTTAGGCGGAGTGCTCAATCGTTCGAGTGCGATATGAACAATCCACACGAGTCGAACAGTATATTTTTTCTACGACCCATTCAAGAAAAAATCTAGAAAATAAACATTTGAATAAACTGTAAAATAAATATCACTTGAAATTGAAAATTTTCAACAATTTTATTCATAATAGTACCAATTCAATTTTATGTTTCCACTAATTTTTTGTGATAAATGTACAATTCTCAAATGTACAATTTTTATAACATTACGGTTTCCCTTTTTAAATATGCGATGCTGTTATAAATAGATGTTGCCCGTCGGACTACCGCACGAAGGGTACAGTTTCTTTATTTATAAGAATGAATATTCTGCTAAATATTTCAAGCGTCTGCCTGTTGTAGTTATCAATATTGAGCAGAATAATTATTTTAAAATAAAATTAACAATTGAAAAAAAATGTTTTCATTCGGAATCGAACCCGGGTCTACCGCATGAGAGTCTAGTGTGTTGACCACTCAGCTACCGAGACTTATTTAAAGGCGATCCTCAGAAGTAGTACATACTGTCATAAGAACTAATGTCAATCGGTAGGCCCTTAAATACCCATTTTATTCTGTTTTTAGTATTTGTTATTAATTTATAAAGTTTATTCCATTGAAGAGTATTCTTATAAACAAATATTCTTGATCCAGTGCTTCTGGGCGACACTTCTTTTGACAAGTTATTTTGACGTTTCTTTAAATTGAAAAAAAGATGAGTGACGAGTACTAAACGCGAATGCTGATTGGTGGTTTTCATATACGTTCTAGGATGTATATGGAATTATATATACGTTCAGTTAACCGATATGGCCTACATTTCCATTCTCTAAACTGTGCAGGAAATGGATAACATACATGTGGGTGTAGAAAAAATATTTTAGTTAACAGTGGTGAATATCGAAGCCGATTCAAGAAGGTAAAATATTTGTAATGATCATCATATAGTCCACAATTTCCGCACCTCCGTATTCAGTATGCTAGTAATAGTTTGATATTTCTTATTTCCCGACCGGTTGATTTTTTTTTGTGTGTAAACTTCTACTTTGTTCAGTTTTATAAATAACCAGCAATACTGAATTATTGTAATTTGCTTTGAGGAAATTTATTTTCATCTGTTTTCCGGATTTTTATTTTTAAGTGTTGTCGAGTTGAAACTCGTTTTAGTGATTTTCATGGGATAATGCAAATGTTTAATAAAAGTTAATTTATTCTAGAAGCTTGGTTTTTTTTCCCTTTTTTCATTATTGCTAAACAATTAATAGGTATTAATTCGCCGGCTCTTTATTGAATTTACGATTTTATGTGTTTTCATTACCGGACATTTATATACAGTTACTATAAATATTTCAATTTTCCTTACGAGTTTTATCTTTACTACTCTGTGTGTCGATAAGTAGAATCATTTCAACCTGATAAAAATAAATTTATTTTCTCATTTGACAAGTAGTGTACCGTTTTAAATTTTTAAATCCAAAGGGATATTCGAACTTGAATGTGGCTCAGTTACGCTTGTTCGTTTACCCGGCAGATTTATAACTGTATTTAGTAATCAATATATAAATTTTTGTGTCATTTTCCGGATTACATTTAGATCTAAGGGGATATTCGAACTTGGATGTGGCTCAGTTACGCTTGTTCGTTTACC
>CAJUYG010002864.1:15852-26280 GCA_910591675.1 Galerucella calmariensis
TTGTGTCATTTTCCGGATTACATTTAGATCCAAAGGGATATTCGAACATGGAGGTGGCTCAGTTACGCTTGTTCGTTTACCCGGCAGATTCGCCCCGTATAAGAAAACCTGATCGTTTCAGACTGTAAAGTCCGCCACTTTCTTCTCCCCGTAAGATTGTCAGTCCCTATAGAGTTATAACTACAATAGACCACAGAGTATTACTGTAACCAAAGAAATATTTCTATTTATTCCGTTATTAAATTATTAGTTGAAACTAAACCGATATTTGATTCACTTGAGTTATAAATTTGAGATTAGTTAGCTAAAGTAAATTCAACAAGACCCCTGGAATTTTCCGTAACCTCCATCTGAGGCTATCCGGAACTCTTGACGCTAACGGTCAAGGGGCCGTGGAGCAAACCACGTTAAAAATCTGGCGCCCGAACATTCCGTCGAAAGATTTTGAGTCAAGGGTGTTCATAGTGACGTGTTGTGTGGCAGGAGCCACGTGTACGAGCTAAAAGCGTTACAATACTAATATTACACATATCATTAGAAAAGTAGACGGACAATGTCACCTAATTTTTCCGTTATACTCTTATGAAACACCCTGTATAGACGCATCTAGACGGTCAATGTGACCTGATTTTTTTTTATCTATTCTAATGATATACCATGTATATGTGAGACGTATCTAGATACCCTGTTCAACGATATATCTCACTTGTCCTGAACGCTAATGCCTTTTCAGCGATACGTCAGTTGATTCGCGATCTATAATGTTGAAACACTCTGTCTATGTTAAAAGAATCGTAAAGAGTAAGGTTAACGATATTTCACTTGTCATGATGTGTTTATACCTTGTTTAAATAATGTAATTTAAACTGAACTCTTATTTTTATACCTCTTTTTGCATCTAACACTTATGAGTGCGAATAGCTATGTTCGTTAGACACATTGTTTCAGACGCGAAGGATGATGGTTGGCGCCCGGACTCCGGTGAAAATTCTTTCAAATTTATTTGGGTAATTTAGAGATTGGCCTAAACATTTGGGAGTGGAGCAATGGTCCACTGGGAATCCTAAACATTTGGGATGGGTCTATATTTAGGTGGTCCACTGGGCATCTTTAACATTTGGGGGTGGGCCAATGGGGGATCCTTAACATTTGGGGATGGTCCACTGGGGATCCTAAATATTTGGGATGGGTCTATATTTCAGTGGTCCACTGGGGATCCTTAATATTTGGGATGGGCTAATGGGGGATCCCAAATATTTGGGGATGGGCCAATGAAGGATCCTTAACATTTGGGAATGGTCCATTGGGGATCCTAAATATTTGGGATGGGTTTATATACTTGACGTTAATTGAGACATCGTTTGCTATGATTGGTTGACTGTTAGTATGAGGGGTGCTGTATGGGGGATGGAAGGGGGTAAAATTTTTTATTTTATATACACACTAGACGTTAAGGCCTTCTAGACGAGACGTCGTATGCTATGATTGGTTAACTTTTAGTACGAGGGATGCTGCGTGGGGGATGAACGGGGGTACTTAGAATTTTCTAAGTATTTTTTGTATATACTGGACGTTAAGGCCGTTCAAACGAGACGTCGTTTGCCGCGATAAGTTGCGTCCGGTTGCAGTCCGGTTGCCGGTGTGAACCCACCTTAGAACCAAAATTTGCCAGAACGAACCTAAGATTTTCTTATGGAGATTACCATGTTGAAAACTCGATATTTGTCCCGAACTCTTGCTGCCTAGTTACTGAATTTTATAAGTCATGCAGTTTTTTTTGAAGTAGATGTCCAGAATAAGGTGGTTTTAAAGAAGAATTATAAATATTATGGGCAAATACAATTGGGTATGGTAATGTTAAATGTCACAACCTGTGATTTCGTGGTATATTCTTTAAAAAATGAAGATTTTCTGATATTATCCATATCTTTTGATGTAGAATCTATTTTCCAATTTGATTGTTAAATTGCAAGATGTCTATTTTGATTATATGCTGCCTCGGATGTGCCAAATGAAGAGTAAATGAAGCACACATTTTTCTATTTTTGTCAAGTGGGATAATTTAAAATTCTTTCAGTTGGTCGATTAGTTCTAGTCCTAGTCCCATACCATCCATAAATAAATCACAAATAATTTTTTCCACTTATATTTTCAATACTGTTGTCACTAAATGCCGACTTTAGATTAAGTCAATTTCAGCTTACATTTTTGTGTACCCCAATTTCACCTATCATTTTATTGTCATATACATTTTCATTTATGTTCAGCTTTTTGAGTCTTGCTTATGTTTAAGTTTGTACATTTTAATGTGATTTACCTTTTGGATTTCTTCTTCAATGTGGATACTGTATGTATTGAATATATAAAAACACTGACCCCTGATTAAAGTAGGTTTTAAACGGCCCATAAACAGAAACATCCAATGGTTGGAGTTTGTGGCTCGTATGGGGTGGTAGGGTGAGTATAGTAATTCTACAATGCATTTGAGTGGGTAAAAAAGACAGAAAGGGTTCATGTCTCCATGTAAACAATGAAAAAGGCAGTTGAAGAGGTCAATGACGAAGAAGGAAAGCTTTGAACTACAGCTTAAAGGTACAACATTGATAAAATGACCTTGAGCCGATACATAAAAAATACAAAGAATCTCGCCAATACTTATCTGATTAAGTTCTGTTTTCTCCAAATTATAAAGCGAAACAAATATTCAGCGACATTCAGGTATTCAGGTATTCAGCAGCTATTGGGAGAGTATTGACTATCATTTAGTGATATGAATTATGGACTGACAGCCAAGAAAACAGGCTTATGTATTTGCTAGCCAAAATCATATCAAAATACCCGATGCCTGGAATAAAAAGAAAATAGCTTCCTACGATTGGTTACGTTTCAATTTATTGCGAAATGTTTTGGAACGCGACCAATATGGCCCTGATAAAATTTCGTTTCACAATAAAATTTTCCTTCTATTTATGATAACAATGGAAGGGTGGTTTCCTTGGCCTAAGAAAGGAGAGAAAAGTGGATCCAGGCTCTCCGAAGAACGGATTTAACAGAGAAGAAAATCAAATACGGATTTACATGTTCTAAACACTTCATTGGAAGTAATCTCATAGGCTATTTATTTTTTTAAATCGTTTTTATGTACAATATTTTTAGGAAAACCCAGTAAATTAGCTGAGAAAGATGAAATTGATTGGGTACCAAATCAAAACATGGGTTACCTAAGTTCTACTTTAGCCACAAAACAAAAGGTTATTCGTGATCAAAGAATTAAAAAACGTAGTAAAGTAAAAGTAAGTACTTGAAGCATAGAGCACTTGAACAAGTGTATTATGTCATTTTTTATTTATTTTGTATGAAGAAGTAGATAATATTGCACAACATAATATTGAGGGTGAAAACATGGAGGTGAAAGAAGACAATAGAGATGTATACCAGGTTCAGGCTATCGACCAAAATAAAACGAATGCGGATTTAGACAAAGATTCAATATATGCAAATAGTCAGATTTATGAGTTAAGAGATATCGTGCAAAAATATAAATTCGATTTAAATAGTTTAAAAAATGATACAGAACAATGTCGATTCTATACAGGTTTGGACTTTGAATATTTCAATGTAGTGTATAATTTCATAGAACCATAGTTGTCCACTCGACAATCAGTCTTTAACAAAGGTTGAAATGATTATGTTAACCCTAATGAAGTTACGATTAAACCTGTTATCTAAGGACTTGGGATACAGGTTTAAAGTAAGTCGTTATTCGGCTAGTAGAACGTTTTTCTCTGTTCTTAACATTATGTATAATAAATTAAAATTTTTAATACATTGGCCTGGAAGAGACTGTTTACAAAAAATGTCCCCAAGTGTTTTCTCGAAAATTTTGGAAATAATTTCTGTGATCATTAGCACCAGAATTTGAAGAACTAATCTAATCTTTTTCGATTACAATACTTATATTTTATTGAAGAGGTTGGTTGATTTTAAGTATTTTAATACATTTTGAATTTTGTTGGCGTTCGTGAAATTGTCTGCGAGAATATCAGATATGTTAAAAATCTGCCGCATATTTCCGTATCCTGGACATTCACATATTATATGCGACACTGTGGTTAATTCCCCACAATGAAGACATATCGGGGGGTCGGTATGCCCGAATCTTAATCTGTGAATCTTCACTCTGTCAGCCCTGGGCAGTGCTTCTGGAGGTCGCCAAGGCCCACCAGAGGGTTTTATTGACTTTAGGCTGTTGTTCACTAGATTCCATTCTTGATGCCACATTCTTTTCGATAGAGATTTATATTGCCCTTTTATGTCATCTGCCCTAAAAACTGTAACGTCGACTGTCTTTTTCTCAGCAGCATCACGAGCTGCTGTATCCGCGTTTTCATTACCTTTTATTCCGACATGGCTTGGTGCCCAAATAAATTTAACATATTTACCAATATTATGGAGGTGATGTATGGAAAATAATATCATCTTGACTAGTGGATCATCTGAAAATGGGTTTGAAATTGATTCAAGGGCACTGAGAGAGTCACAGACAATCATGGTTTCTTGATTTTGTCTTGCCATACTGCAAAACTGGAGTGCCTGACAAATAGCATAAAGTTCAGCTGTAAATATGAATACGTAAGGTGACAGGGACCAAGAGAACGTTTGATTACCAACGGATATAGCACTGCCTGTACCGGTTGATGTTTTAGATCCGTCTGTGTATAAAATTGATGACCTTGGAAACTCGTGAGAGATATCCAAAAAGCGCTGTCGGTACACTAATGGGGCAGTGCAATTCTCAGGAAAGACAGTGAGATCTAAGCATATAGAAATTTTTGGCAGCTGCCATGGTGAAACTTCGAAGTTATTCAATGAGAGAATAGTCAAGTTATGCAAATCCAGAGGTGGCAGAGTTTCATGGGCTCTGATTCCCTGATTCCCACTGGTCTTGTAATAGTTGGTCTACCAGCATATCCGCCGTGTTCTTCTAACAAAATCGAAAGATTTCGATGGTTGGGTTGTGCTCGTATTCTGGAGATGTAATTTCCTAGTAATTTCTGGCGGTGTAACCGTAAAGGTGGGAATCCTGTCTCACTACAAATACTCACAGTGGGTGTTGTACGAAAAGCACCCATCGAGTACCTCATACCTGCATGATGTATGGGATCCAATAAACTCAGCGTTGATTTCCGTGCCGATGAATAAACTATTGACCCATAGTCTATCTTAGCGAGTACAAGAGACCGGTAAACATTTAATAGGGTGTCTGCATCAGTTCCCCAGCTAGTATTGGCAAGGCATTTTATTATATTCATCGACTGTCTACACCGCACTACCAAATTTTCTACATGTTTGCGCCAAGTTAGTTTTGAATCAAAAATTATTCCGAGGAATTTGATAGATTCTTTGCATTCAATTAATGTGTTATTAATGTATAACTTAGGATCATAGTGAGGCCTACGTAGTCTGCAGAAGTGAACACAGCTCGTTTTTTCTCTTGAAAACTTATATCCCACATCTCTAGCATTTTGGACAATTTGGTCTATCGATCGTTGTAGCTTACGGATAGCGAATCCAATGGTAGGTGCAGAAGCAACTATTGTCAGATCATCCACATATAAACAAATTCCGACTGTCGGGTCGACCGAGGTAGCTATGTGGTTGACTGCGATAGCGAAGAGCGTAACACTTAAAGTGGAGCCTTGCGGGCTTCCATTTTCAAGGGGTTTGAGCGAGGACAGTGTGTCGCCCACTCTTACTCTGAAAGTTCTTTCAGATAAGAAGGAAGTTATGAACAGAGGTAAGCTAACACGGAATCCCCAGTCATGAAGTTTTTTCATAATTCCATATCTCCATGTCATATCGTAGGCCTTTTCAAGGTCGAAAAATACAGCGACAGTATGTTCTCGTTTTCTAAAAGATTCTTGTATGGTATGTTCGAGATATACGAGTTGGTCTGTAGTTGATCGATTCTTTCGAAATCCTGCCTGGTGGTCATCTAAAAATCCCCGTGATTCAAGCAACCAGATTAGTCTATTGCTCACCATTTTCTCCAATATCTTTCCCATGCTGCATGTGAGACTTATGGGCCTATAATTAGAGGTAGTTAAAGGATCCTTTCCTTCTTTCAAAATGGGGACAATTATCGCCTCTTTCCACTGGAGCGGGTAGATATTTGACTGCCATATTTTATTGTATAAATTGAGTAGTGCTGCTTTGAAATCAGATGGTAGACGATTAATCATTTCATAGCATATTGAATCAGGTCCTGGGGATGATTGCTTAGAGCAAGAAAGAGCATATTCAAATTCGATTAAAGTAAAGGGTGAGTTATAGTAAATATTTTCACGTGAAGAAAAGTTGAGAGGTAGTTCTTGACGGTTTTTGGACTGTAAAAATTCTTGTTCGTAATTCTGATTGCTGCTTGCAGCACAGTAATGGCTTGCCATGCATTCTGAGATTATTTGTGGACAATCGGATATATCTCCAGTTTCTGTCCGCAGATATTTGAGTGGTGGTGAAAATTGGGTTCCAGCAACTGCCTTGACTTTTCGGCATACCTCTGATGTAGTTGTACTAGAAGACATCGATGACACAAATGTACTCCAAGATGATCGCTTACTCTGTACAACAATGCGGCGAGCTGCTGCTCTTGCTTTCTTGAATAGGATAAGATTTTCTAGTAATGGGTATCTCTTAAATCTATTAAAGGCCTTCTTCTTAGCCTGTATGGCATCCTTCACTAGAGGATTCCACCACGGAACCATACGCCTATCGGGTAACTGCGTTCTAATTGGAATTGCTATTGCCGCTGCTCTTTTGATACTACGAGTGAGCTTGTCAACCTCTTGAAGAACATTATCGGATTCATCGGGAAGATCGAGATTTTGTTCGAATACATACCAGTCTGCTTTATCCACTAGCCACTTGGGGGGTGAAGGTAGTCTGCTTCTTGGAATATCCGTGGATATTACAATAGGAAAGTGATCGCTGTTATGTAGATCTTGCAGAACTCTCCAGGACAAACGGGGGACAATTCTTGGTGATGCAAATGATAGGTCAATAGCACTGAAGTCTCTGGATCTTGCGTTAAAATAAGTCATCGCACCAGAATTCAACAGAGCTAAATCGTCTCTATCTAGCAACTGTTCAATGATTAGTCCACGAGTGTCTCGTCGAAGAGAGCCCCAGAGGGGGTAAGTAACCCTTATTACTTACTTAAGTTACTTACTAAGTTAAGTTATATTGACTGCTTTGAAATATTCACCGAGACACCTTTAAATAAAAATGCTGCAGCACAACACTTCTCTAATTACAAACACCATAATACCATTAAAATTTTAATAGGTATATCACCACAAGGTAGTATTATTTTTATATCTGAAGCATTCACAGGTCGGTGTAGTGATAAATTTGAAGTAGAAAATTCAAATTTTTTAAAAAAACCCAATTCCTGGAGACTTAATATTAGCCGATCGTGGGTTTTTAATTCATGATGAGGTAAGACAGTGCAGAAGCCTGCATTTTAAACAGGTGCCAAACAACTGATGCCCAAATATGTTGAGAAAACTCGTACTTCGGCCAATGTTAGAATACATGTTGAGCGTGTAATAAGTAAGTTGAGGCAGAAATATAATATCTTGGCACAGGTTGTACCTATATCTTTGTTAAAAAAACTAATAATGTGTCTATGATAAATAAAATTGTAACTGTATGTTCTGCCTTAGTTAACACATGTCCTTCTGTAATTTGATTGTTATTAATAGTTATTATATAGTGATTCCCTGCTTCTTACATTTTATTTGCTTACTACTGATTACTTAGATTAATTTAGACAATATACTATGTATTTATGAATAAAAGACTTTTATTATTATTGTTAATATGTAATACCCCTTTAAATACTTGTTTTAATTTATTCTAAAATAATTGTAATGGTTGATCTTGGTAACCATTTATTGATGACGTCACGTGCACATGCCCTATTCAATTAGACTACAGTAAAACACGCCCAGGGGACAGACATGCAGATTGCAGAAGAGACATGTTTTTGTCACGGAACAGCTATGTTTTGACAGTTGACGTTGACGCTTTAAAATTGTGAGAAATTTTTGTGTTTGCCTTCTTCATCACAACACACAACAAGCGCCTATTCCTACTCTGTTACAATTCGTTTGGATGCTCGCGCAACCATATTATGACACGTGATATTCACCAAATATTTACTGACTTAACTGACGAATGACAAATTGACAAACATTCTTTGGTTTTTTTTTGTTAACTTTTGGCTGGAACTATAATAAGAAGGGTAGAAAACTGGAACTTAATAAAAAATTTATATTCTAAGAGCTCTTTGTTGCCATAAGGTAGATTTTATATATTTTATCACCAACTTTTACAATACATATTTAATAATTGAAATTGTTTTTGTTGCTATTAGTATTAACTATAATTACAGTTCTGTAGTATGAAGTATAAACAAAAAAAGTATCACCCAGAACGTCCAAAAAAGATTTATCCTGAATATGCTTTTCCATGCATTAATTTGTATTACATTTTTTGTTATATCTGAGGTTAGTTTCATCATCAAGGAGTAATATGTTCATAATGAGCCTAGTTTTTAAATTGTAAAGTTTTCTCTACAAAATTTTGAAGAGATTCAAATTAAAAGTACCTAATACACTTTTTCGTTGATTTCATAATATCATACCTACAACCTGTAGTTTAACTCCTACTAAGTATACCTACTTAGGGCTCGGACAACGGCAAAAATGGCGGGAATATGAAAAATGCAAACCTTTTAAATTCGTTTCATAGTTTTTTAACCAAAATACTTCATTCAATTCCTCCTATAATTATCCATGTTGTGTCAAAATATGGTTGTCAAAAAATACCTTGTAAAGACAAAAGGGCAAGAATTAGTTGAAAATTTAAATTATCAACTAATTCTTGCGTTTTGTCATTACGAAGTATTTTTAGACAATGATATTTTAACACAACATGGATAATTATGTGAGTAATGGAATGAAGTATTTGGTTATGAAATTATGAAACGAATTTAAATTTAATTTTAAATTTAAATTTTAAATTTAAAAAAGTTTTGAATCTTAGTTCCTCTGTTTTTACATTTAAAGAAATGGAAATTTTGAATAAGGGATTGAAATTTAACCCTCCAAATCGCCAAAATATTAGTAAAAGTAAACATAACATCAGGCAGTTGTCTATTGATTGTGAAAGTATTTTGACAAATTGTGATTTACTTGATAAAGATTCTGTTAGGTCTGATATATTACATGAAATTAATCTTTTCTTAAACAAACAAAATTTCTCACACCCTCATTCATCTTTTGATCATTATAAAAAACTAAATTTTTCCCTGAAAGATATTAGATTATGGTCACAAAGAATAGTTTCAGAAAATTTAATTGTCACTAAAGCTGATAGAGGTAATTGTTTGGTTATCTTAGACAAAACACAATATATATCCAAAGTTGAACATTTTCTTACTTCAGACTCTTCTATTATTCAAATTAATTCCAACCCGACTGTCAAGTTTTATAATTATCTCAAATCTACAATTAAGAAAGATTTCACTAGTTTTTTGAAACCTTTTGATCAAAACCATTTCAAGATTTGTCCTATGATTCCCGTTACCCCCCTTCTATATGGTTTAGCTAAGATTCATAAGTTAGATTGCCCGATTAGACCAGTTGTTAGCTTCATTGATTCTCCGGTCTACAAACTTTCTAAATTTATTTGCAAGTTATTGAATAATCTCACAGGTTTTGTTAATACCCATTCAGTCATTAATTCTTTAGATTTATGTAATAATATAAAGAATGTTAAAGTTCCTAATAGTTTAATTTTGTTTTCATTAGATGTATCTAATCTTTTTCCAAGTATCCCCCCATCTGATTGTATTGATTTAGTTAGAAAAATGATGTTTCATAATAATACCCCAACGCATATAATACTTGATGTATGTTCTTTATTAGGTCTTGTATTAGAACAAAATTTTTTTTAATCTAACGATAAATTTTACACACAGAAATCTGGTCTTACAATGGGTTCGAGTCTGTCACCTTTTCTTGCTGAAGTTTTCATGAACAATTTAGAAGAAATATATTTAAATTCTCATTTTAAGAATAATATTATTTTTTATTATCGATATGTTGACGATTGTATTTTACTATTTAATGGTACTGATGTTGATATTGACAATTTTCTTAAATTCATAAACACGTTGCATCCTAGAATCAAATTCACAATTGAATTGGAATCAAGTGGTAAAATTCCTTATCCAGACTTATTGTTATGTAGAGATTTTGTTAACCAGTCAATTTATTTTGAAATTTACAGAAAACCAACTACTACCGATTGTCCTATAGATTATTATTCATGCCATCCAATGTCTCATAAATTAGCTTCTTT
>CAJUYG010002865.1:0-26275 GCA_910591675.1 Galerucella calmariensis
GTTGATCTTTTTGATCACTTCCCCAAGTTTAAGCAAATGAATTTCCCCAGATCTGGATTCATTTTTTCTATACAGGAACTGAGTAGAGGGCACAATATGTCTTTTTGGTATGAATGATTGTTACCCAAGTATACATTCTAACATAGTTCTTGCAATTGCTCCATTCACCATTCATAAAATAGCTGCTTCACCTTATTGCAAATGGATTTAAGCTCATTTTCGGAAAAAAACACTTTATCTGGAGGTATTATAGTGAACAAGAGGGAACATAGTGCAATAAATGATGTGAAAATAAGGCCTTCAAGAAGACGAACTTGTGAGTAAACATATGCGTCTTTGATCTGGTGGACAACTAGTGTAACACTAACATGGAGTCAAACCACCCCCAAGGATTTCTTGCCTCGAGTCGAGAAAGTTACAGCACTGAGATAGGACACACATCCAATAGCCTTACTGAAAGGACTGGCAGGACCCAAGCATACTGAAGTTTTCGTTTTCCCAAGGAGATAACCTAACCTAACCAGGTCGAAGACTTGGGAAGGGTCAGGAGCAGGCTGCAGCGGTGTATAGTGGAATGAAAAATTCAAATATTCCTTCTCACTAGGAGAATATAACTCTATACCAGACTGTTGTTTATTGTTAATTTCTATTAAACATCGCCAATTCCTTATTAATCTTCTATTTCTGACATTCGAGGCTGTCGTTTTTCCTTTTTTTTAATACTCGTGCGTGACAAACAAGATCCAAAAAAATGTAATCACCAGAATCTCGTTAAGAAGAGTAATTGGATAGATGAATGTGATTCACACAAAGCAAGAACGATATTACACACCAGAGTCATAGGTTTGGTCGATCGGCTATGGTACAAAGAGATGTTTATCGATACATATTAGCCCACTACTAGTGCATTTGACTTTAATTGTCTATTGTGGAAATTACGTAGTACGAATGAGAATGTCATTTGCAGAAGTTACATCGAGAATCAGTTAATGCTACGTCTGTTTTCCATCTCTATATATATATATATATATATATATATATATTTATGAAAAGACAAACTATGTTACTGAATCAACCGCCCTCAGCAAGATGTGGGACAAACATTTGGATGAAGTACAATTTCAATACAGTCAAAATGCAGTGATGAGAAAATAATGCAGACTAACTGGAATTATACCTACCTAAAAAGATTAACGTTTCGCTACTAAGAGATAATACGGATAAAGAGGTCGGAACATGGAACGTTAAGTGGCGTACATATATCGCTTGGCAACGGTACCTTCATGTGAACTATATTGAAACCCGATGCACGTACGGTTATAACGTGAATATTATATTACGTCATAAACTAGATTCACCTGTTTTAGCAAGTTAATGAGCATTGATGGACTAATCCCGTTTTTTCTGCATCTTACTTGCTTGATTTACCAAGTTTAACATGTGAATAGAGTATCATGCTTTGTGTCAAGTTAAATCTTTTGGAGATACATCATGCCCTTAGTATTTATTGATCGATGAAGCCAAAAAAGCACACTGGCAGTTTATAATGAATTCAAAACATACAGCAATTCAGCAGAAGGCACATAGAAAAAGTAGCCCGGCGTTTTGGGAAGGGTTTTGGAATTCTCTTGTAGCGTCTAAAAAATATTATTATTTCTTGTTCCAGGTAGAAGAACGAGACAATATAAACTAATATAACAAAGAGAGTGGAATTGATGAGCCAAAAAATTCAGAAACATATATGAATATGGAAGACATTTAACGAAAAGCTAGAGTGTTAAGGTCATTTCACAATATTTCGTTAACTTTGTATCTGATCTTAGTTGGTAAAATTGAGATCCTGAGGGCCGGTTTTATCACCTCTGGTTGAGAGTTCTTGTTATGGTTGACAATATTTGACAAGAGGCTTGCTGTTCTATGACCGCTTGCTTCGTTAAAGTTCTTTGACCATAGGATAAAGCAGCAGGCACTTTGAGTTCTTGTTAAGACTGTGACCACTGGCTAACCTAATTTTGGTGACATTCCACTTTACAATTTTGACAATTTTGAATACTTAAATATATTATCGTCACAGCACATCCCCATTCATTTTTAATTGATTTATTTGTAATTAAAGACGTTAGCGCTTAATATAAATCCTATGAAGTATCATAATAAAAATAATGATTGATCCCGGACTTGATGGCTCAAATGAGGATGAATTATTCTTTCCCATGCCTCAACCTCGAAGACCAAAATTAATCAGAGAAAGGGTAAATTACTATAAAATTCTTGGTGACGATCAGACCTTTTGCCATAAATTCCTGTTTACCCAACATTGCTGCTTTGCCTTCCAGGTTACGGCATCTGTGCTTTTATTCTCTATTATTTCATAATATTTTTTGGTTAATACCAATAGAGCATGAAGTTTCTCCCCCACTTTTCTTTTCATTTATTTTTTGTTCTTCCATTATAGAAACGATAACAATCTGACAAAACAAGGTGCATAGAGAAATATAATTTGTCTATGACAAGGAGCTTCGACATATAACCAAACTTTTTTATGCAATTTTAAGGTGGAAAAATCAACGTTTTGGTACAATATATTTATAATGGATAGATAGTACATTTACGGAAACTATCGATGTTAAGTAACCACTAGTCAAAAGTAGCTGACACATGATGATAGAACACATTTTTCCCTAACCTCAAGGTCAACACCTAACCAGTGGTTGACAAACTATCACTTTCAACCAAAGGTAATAGAGCCGCGGACCTGAAACTAACTATCATTTCAACAGCCAAATATTTCAGTCGTAAAATAGTCATACTATTAGGCAGCATCTTTCCGATGAATCGAGTACGATTTGATACTGTGCTATTATTATCGAATTAACGACTGTCAACTATGGGCTTTTATCTTGAATTAATCATGTTGGTGTAAAGATGGAACGGAATATCTTAGAGTGAAGTGTACCATATAAATAATTGATTCCTCACTTCTGACAAAACTTTTGTAGTGACCTTGAATTATGTAGAGTTGATGAAGAAGGGGTAGGCTTACCATCGAATGTTTGTCTCCCTCTATTGTTCATGATGAAAAAGACGCAACGGAATAAAAAATGTTTTGCCTTATGAAGATTCTGGCGTACTTTATTCTGGCGACCCGGTGTTTGATCATCGAACTATGCCTCTCGCCCCCACCGTGATCGACCAATTTTGCTGGATTCGGACGGCTCTACTGTCGTTTTGTAAAATGCATTTCTTTTAAGAGCGGGCAGTTTTTTTGAGTTGATTCCATACAATATTAAGAAACTTTATATCGTTCGATATAAATGAATATGAACCAAAGTTGGGAATAAAAAAAGATAGATGAGCACCTACACAAAAACGGTTTTCCAATACTAGCTGTGAAGTTCACAATCACTTCGTCTTCTAGCCAAGGGGGAAGTTGAATTCCTCTATTAATGGTTGATAGTTTTCTTTTATTGTCAACCTAGGTCAATAATGGACAAATTCATATATTTTGACAATCCAGGGATAGTACTTGAACAAAAATTTTGTATATCCAAGAGATTTTCTTTATTATGGTGTAATAGAGAAGAAGGTGTGCTCCCACGGAAGACGAATTTTCGTCATGTTTTGCGCACCTTCCAAAACGCCGCCATATTGCCAATCATATGTTTAATGTTTTGAATGTCTGTCATAACTATAACCTACAGAACCAAATCTTACTTGTTGTAATCGTTCATTTTTGTAATAAATTGTGAACTCTAAACATTGGAATATTAAGTGAGTGTCTTTATTGTTAAATGAAGATTTCGTTTTTTGTTCTCGTTCCAAATTCAGTTATTTGTCAAGCGTTTGATTTCGCGCGTTATTTCCTGATTGGCTGATTTTAAATATGGCGGCGTTTTAGAAGCTTTTTTTGATTGGTCGTGCGCGGTAACACACCTTGTTCTCTATTACACCATGGTCTTTATCAGATTTGCTGTTTGAAACTACCTGACAATATGAAGTTATATTAATTAAAATTAGTTTATAGTTCGCGCTCAACCGAAAATAACTAATGAAATGAGAAGTGCGGTGATAAAACAGACAGTGTCAGTAGGACGATGAGGTGAGCGCTTCTTGTGGTGCGTTATGGTGTAGAGAAGTATATATTAAATATTTCCTGAACGCTCACTTTGTACCCAAGTATAACTCTACACTCAAGGTGAGATCACAGTATAAGAACGAACCAGAAGTATAACTCTTATAAATTTAATTCATCAATTGCCAGAGCTTTTGATGACCTTGAAATGATCGCTTCACGATCCATTTTACCATAGGCGTAGGTGGCATAAGTTTTAAAATGACTTGAACGTGTTAAATGTTTTTTCCTAAGTATTGTAGAACAGTACACTGATGAGTGAATGAAACAATAGTCTTATAGCAAATATTTATTGGTTTTTCTATTTTACAATTTTCATTTTGTCACGATTTTTAAAATTTTCATTTATAAATTTTAATGTGTAATATAGTCGTACCCCAATGAAGAGTTTCATTGAATATCTTTTCGGAAAATCAACACAAGGATGTACAAACTCTGTTATTTGACTAATATTTATGTGTGATTCAACAATATTATCTTCCGTAGCAACTTTCTCAAAAGTCATTTGGAATAATGTATCTAATAATGCGATGTATTGTACAAAATTTTCATGCGGCATATTCAAGTTTCCAAAAATATCCTTATTCGTATTTCCATAAGCTCTAAGGTAACAGTATAAAGGCGAATCGTCTAAATTCTGATACGCATTCACAGTCTCACACACGCTGCATGTATGAATTTTCGAACATGTTTCAAGTTAATAACCACAAAAGTAGCGAACAAAATGCTTTTCCAATGAATCATTCGTCTGAAAGTCTTCAGGCATTGCAGTATTTGATGAAAGGAATATTGTTGGAATAGCCTTTTTTTAAAGAAGTTTTCTTTTATGGGGTTGCATAATCATGTTAAAAATGAGCACCACATAAACGATGACTACTATTGCATAGAGTTTATAATTTTGGCATCAAGTCAGGCCTATCGCATGCTTTAAGAAAAACTTAAGCTTTGAAACAAAAACAATAAATTAAATCAATGCATGAAACTAATGCTCATAAATGTAATATGATGTAACGGTAAAAATTCTCCGTAAATCATTCATTTCTTAGATGCCATAGAAATCAATAATACATTACGAATAGTATTCGCAGTTCCGCTTTGCACCGTACCCTACTCTATGTGACGCGAAAAATCGCCCTCAGGGAGTTTTAGTTTTCGAGTGTTGAATGACAGGGTTTCATGGACGAGAAATCATAGCTGTGACGTGACAGTCAGTTCCTTCTTGTTCGTCTTCCTAGGCAGTACTTATTTTGTTGTGTGAGTTTATAAAACCCCTCGTTGCCTTTTTGAATTTGTGCAACATGTGTTGGATTTAGCGGCCCGTTGTGGAAAATATTGCAAATACTGGGTTCTGGGAATGTTATTGTGGAATTTAAGCTGTTGAGTTGGCCCGATGACCAGGATCTCACCCGATTCTGTCGGATTTAAAATTTAGATTGAAAATAATTGAAACTGTCAAGGAAGACTTGGTTTTAGGAGCTCACTTGCCGATGTAAGTACTTGTTTTATTCGTTGTTTGGTTCCTGATTCTTATTGAAAAGGATTTTTGTGATTAACACGTGAACCCCGTTTTCTTTGTAGTGTGGGCAGGATCATACATAACTTTTACTTCTCTCCCCTGATTTGTGGATTTGATTTGACCACGTGAAGGATTTTCGAACGTCCCTTTTGAAGAACCTCAGGAGAACCTACCTGGCGTTTTTGTAATTGGCTCAAAATATTGGAAGTTGGATGTCAATTTTAGTGATTCTGGTATCAGTTTGCTGTTTACCTACGGGACAGGAATAGGAGCTTGGACAGTGTCGTGGGAACCTCCTACTAGATCTCAAGACTCCGTGAAGGCGTGAAGCCTACCATTTAGTTCACCATCTGGTGAAGTACAATTGGTTTTTTTTATGATACAAAAGTTTTGAATATAAGTAGTAATTTTTAGTCTTTTAGAAATTTGATAAACTTTTCGTGATTTTAGAATTTTTAGTACCTACCTACTAAGGTTTACCTATATATAATATATACATTTTGTGGGTTGCTCCTATTTGGACAGCCACTGGTACGTACCATTGGTTTCCATTTTATTAACATATGTATGGTTTTTATATTAAGATTGAACTTGTAAAATTGTGATATCGTTTGAGCAATCCTGTCTGTTGGGTACAATAACTACGACCAGTAGGTTGTAGCTGATATTGCTTATAATTCTTGATCACCTGTAATTTCAGTAAACTTAACTTTTGTTTGTAATTTATTTAGGTATTTCATAAATTTTCTGAATAGTAAGGGGGGGGGTAGACTTGGTTTTAAGCTTGATCCGTTAACTAATGGTTCTTGGATATTCTCCGTACTTCAAGTAAGCTAACCATCTCTACGGTACCTTGGGATGACACTCCGGTGTTAGTACTCGGGAGATTGGGTTAGACGTAGAACAGTGCTTGACGTAGGGTTGAGTACACATAAGTATTGTCTGGTAAATGTTATTTATGTAATATTCTTTCATATTTTTTTGTTCTGTTTAATTGGGTGAATTAACTTCTACGGCCTTAAGCCTTTTGTGCGCCCTGGTTCATCAGCCTTCAGCCGAGTACCAGGTTTTGTAAATGTTGACGTTTGTAAACTTGACATATCGCACTGCTATTACAACAGTGTATCAACTCAAAATTATGCTATTTTCAGAAATCACAGAAAACTGATTACTCGCTTGTTGTTAAAGATAATAAAAAAGTGAACACTGTAATAAGATTATTGATAGAATTAAGGTGTTTCTGTATTTATGGATTGTTTCAAAGATTACAGGTTATCAAGAAATTTCCAATTTTTGAGTTAATACTGTATTGTCCGAGCAAATTTTTAAAAATCATGAATTATTTTTAGTTGTGTAGTTATAAGTGAAATATTTTGACTCACCACAATTTACTTGGATTTGTTTTTGTATGATTTCGGTAAATTTTTTGAGCTGTTAAATAATTTTACATTATAGCACATTATTATTTTAGGCTTAGGATGTGAATAAAGCCATATAATAAAGACAAATAATGTATTTATCAAATAAAATTACTAAAAACTTAGTTACCTATACAATATTTAAAAACGATATTTAAAAACGTGACACAAACATGCTGGACTTATTTAAATGAAGAAATAACAAAATATACCTTCTCAAACAACACCAAAACCAGAAAAAAGTACCTAAATCTTTTATATCTGTTTTTTATTTTGAGTTAGATTCGAGATATCTTGCTTGTGTATGCTGGTGTCGAACCAATAGAAAATGACATCGATTGGTTTCCAGACCGTCGCGAATTATAAGCACATGAACTTGGAGACAATTTTCATCTTCATAATAATTCTTATATAAAAATGTGACGGGATGTTCTTTTTCAACACGAAGTACCTTAATATCATGCCATTTCACTTGGTTTCATTCCTCGTTCACATTAAAATTACTACCCCACTGTTCTTGAAGTAGTTTAAGATTAACAAATGTATCGTGGGTCATGTCAATAACTTTTTAAGGTTGCCCGGTCTTTTAAGCTATCTAAATTTATGGTGGCATATTGATGCGGGACATAGATAGGTCCAGATGAACTAGAGCTGCTTGCAGAAGGACTACTTCGCTGTCTCGTGGCTGCACTCTGCAGTAAACTGGAAACTCATGTTGACCCAATAATGAAATGAGGGCCGCAGTCCGAATCGCCAAATCACTCTGATCACTGTGCAGAGGTGAAATGTAATATTTTCTTTGGTTGGATTCAATATTTTGTTCGTTAATGTTGTTTTCCTTGTCCTTCTCATCGATGGACGTAGTTTTGGTCGCCATATTATCTACTAGAAGCCGCCCACCGCTCATACTACAAATAAAATGTATTTATGAAGTGAACCAAAAATTTCTTGTCACCTTTAATGTAGTAACTCAAAATTATTTTCTAAATCATAGAGGAATATTTTTATTTTGACTTTAACCCAACAGTTTGAACGTGTGATTTTAAATACTATTAGTAAGAAAAATATATTTTTGAGATTTTAATAAATTACCACGAAAAACTAGTAAGCAGAAATTCTTCAACAAAACTGTATTAACTCTAAAACTAGTTACTAAACCAACAAGAAGGTCGTTAGTTGAAATATTACTTGAAATCGATGTTTTGTTAATGAACAATAGTGTAACAACTCGAAATATACCAAGTTCATACTTAGGTTTAAATCAACAATAATGTAGTAGTAGTAAATAATACTAAAATTTTCACATAACTGATCAGTCAATACCGTTGTAATTCAAAATAATGCGGTCTAAACGCAGAGCGGCACGCGCTCACCACTCGAATTTCAGCCCTAACTAAAGATGATGCATTGTTGTACGGGGTGGAAAAACAGTCAGTCAACCATCATGAGTGACTTATAACGCCATCTTTTGGTTGTTTCTTGGACTTTTTAAACGACGGTTTTATTGACGCGTAGGGAATTAAATTTTACGTTTGAGAAATGAGTTATCTCAAATTTATCCTATTTTGAGTTGATACAGTCTTGTAACAGCAGTGCGATATGTAGATATGCCATAAATTTGAAAAGAGACATTAGGTCCAAACAAATCAATAATTAAAGTTATTCTTTAATCAGGGGAACTTTCTGGTTTTATTTTGTGATACCTGTATGACCTTCCTAGTGAGGAATCATAATCATTAACTTACTGAGGAGTTGTGGGTTAATTTGAGGAACCTTTAGCACTTGTTTTAACTTCTCTGGCGCCCAATTCAACTTAAGTTTAGAAGGATCCACCCCTTCTTCGACTCGAAGCTAGTCGACGGCAAATACTGACTGCCTTCGGGACAGTCTAACAGCTATAACGAACATTGGAAGTTTGTGGGTTTTTATTAGGTATATGGTTCAGTGCTGGTCTCTGACGATAGAGTTTCGTTAGAGAAAATCTTTCGTTATAATGAAGATCAAATAATAAAGTATTATACTAACAGTTTCTCACCTTTCTGAATCCTTTGGGTAAAGGTATAATTTTCCATCACAATTATAATATTTATTGTTACATCCACGAACTACACACACAGTACCCGTTTTCTTCTTTTTAATGGTATCCATTACAAAAATGCTTATAAACTATGAAAATAATACCGACAACCCGTAAAATTATAAGCTGTAATAAATAATTCGATTCGCAAATTCACCACTGGCACTTTAGTTGGATCGCAGCACAGCACTGGCTGCCGGATGAGATACTCATCCGAACGTCGTAGGTCACAGAGAGCTCGGCAGTATAACGTCACGAGATAACATACTGGGTCGTTTCTATACTGTGGCGAGGTGTTGTGAACGCACTACCGCTGTAATTTGTTTTTCTTCCAATTGGTCGTATGATTGATTTCGTTAACTCGTTGCACTTATTGGTGATTATAAACTGAACGAATATTGATATTTCATTGTTGTGTGTTTGAATTGTAATAACAACAATAAAGTTCATATGCACCGTTTTCCCATTAAATATCCTTTGGTGAGTAGTATTTTAGCATTGAAATAGAGTATAAGGTCAATTTTTCTCAATTTTTGTTTCAAATTTGGCTAGTAGTGAAGAAGATTGTATTTACACCACTCGCGAAATAATTTTGGTGCTCGGTCAATAATACACCTTGGTGTATAATAAGCTATTTCATTAAAAACAACAAAACATTTTTGGGAAAAGGGGCAAAAAATGTTCCGCTTCTAGGAGCCGCTCTTCTATACATACTTCATGAGGTTCAATAAATTTAATATTTTGTTTATTATATATTCCTCACCCAACAAAATATATTGAATATTGGTTTCGAAGTTAACAAAAAACTGAATGCATTTTTCAACTTGATTTGTTAATAAATTTTTTCGGATGAAATAGTATATTACACACCAAGGTGGGAAGAGTTTCATTGCCGTCGAGAGATTAGTTAGTTAACCGAGACCCGAAGCCGCGAGACAGAAATGAAACTTCCTACAGAGGTTTGTATACTATTTTATTTACAACCCTCATATCCCGATCAAAACTTAATATATCTTTGTTTCGTTCTGCACACACCCAAAATATCACATTTGACAACTACTGTCACCAATATAAATGAATGTCAGATGAAGTCAGATGGATATTAAGTTCGCGAATAATAAATCAAGAAAATTGTCCTCCGATGATGAATTATTGATGGATTGTTCACCCCTCCAGAAATAGGTATTATAATATTTATCAATGTGCTATATTTTTAAATATGAAGAATATTCATCTGAAATAGATTAACGATCAATTCATTTTAGAGGGTGGAAAGTGAGGGCGGGAGGTCAGGGAAGTAGAGGTATTTAATATGATACTTTCTAACTTCAATGACGTTAGTAATGGCAGCATTATGTATATGGTTCGGAATAAAATCTTATTTCTAGACAGCATTTCGAATCCCACAAGCTATCGCTTATATTTTCAAGAGCTTCATCACTATTCATTATGAGTTTGAACTTGTGAAGTTTAGGTAATCATGGAGTGAAAAATAATAATGAAGTGAACCTACTATGCAAGTTTTATTTGTGAAACTAGTCGAGTATCTCATGTTATATTTTTGTTGTAAAATTTGTTATCTATGGATTTTATTCATTATCGATTCCAGTTGTTGGAAAAATTAATTTGGTTGAATAAAATATGGTGTATACAAGCAAAATACTCTTATCTCATTAGTAGTTATTTCTCGGAAGATGTATCTGCAATACAATAAACAAATTAATAAGTCCAAATATCCAAAAAACTATACCAACCAGATATTGTAACTTCAGTTCCAAAATATTTCTCAGACTTATATTCTTTTCCATTTTGTGACATATTAGTTAACAACAGATGAGGAAAGTTTTTTATGGAAAATAGATGTATTTATGGTGGAAAATTCAAATGTGTAATATAAGCTTAACATCTAAGTCTGAAAAAGTCTTCCCAATCGTTGAAGGTTAATCTATGTTTTCTATGTGACTTTCTACAGGAGAGTGAAATTTGTTCAATAATATTTTTTTTTGTACTTAGCTGTCTGACCATTATTTCTGAATAATAAATGTAAGTAAAATGCTTTTGGTGAAATATTAAACTCCAAACCTACTTATCAATCATGTATGGGATCTATTTGATTTAAATGTTTCCAAATTATACATTTTCACGAATGAAAGTAAACATGATCAGTATAAACATTAATATCAACACTCAAAATTATGAAAAAACATACCTTCACAATAACTTTTTAGTACAGCATGTAGTACTTGTACAGAACACTGGCTCCTCGATTTCAACAAACATTTTCGTGACAATTCATAGGAACTTTTTTCATAATTAATGTCTATGAAGTTATTTTTTTTCCGCAAGGCGTATATTTTGGGATAGGAAGCGAATAGGGTGCAAGGTGAATGAATTAAAAAAAAAAAAGATGCGAAAAATGTAAGTTATATGCACAAAAATTCAATACACATCGTTTCCGGACCAACTGACACATATTAAAGTGTATATCTTATAGTATCAGAAGAAGAAAAAATGAAAAATTAGTAGTGTAACGAAGATGGGAACGTGATAGAAATAGGATTCTGACAACATTGCAATTATATCATGAGGTTTCAAAACAGATCATTGGATAATTTATTGAGAAGGAAAAGGAAAATTATTGAAGGAGGTACAAAGTTTAAATAGAACAATTGCAACTTAACAGGTAAAATTTCAATGCCTGTTGTGAAAAATTTCAAGATCAGCGTAAAAAAAAGCAATAATACCCATCAATGTTGGCAGTGTGAGGAATATGGGGGTATACAAATTCTTGTAAAAATCAAGAAGCCACTGCTATACACTACCCAGCATTTTTCATTAGAATCTTTTGTTGTACAATAATAGAGTCAGAATATTTCCAATAATAGTGGGAAATAAAAAAAGTTGTCTATGTTTTTTTGAGTTTTGGTTCACACCCGTGATACAGCACATATGGCTTTTCTGGTCAATATTCAAATACAATCTCTTTTTCTCTACTTCATAGCATACAACAAAATCGTGTAATGCATAGATCAACTGCACACTGGGTTGATGGAAAATAATCGTCTACAATACAGTCGCCAGAGTAGAAAATCCGCTTGGAAATCCGCTCGCAGCTTTAATACCCAATTTAGTCGCAGCTAATAGCTCAGTCGAGTCGCCAAGTAATTTAGTAATTGACCAGTCCGAAAATTTTTTTTTCAGTCGAGATTATAGATAACGTCAAGTTTACTGGCCTTGGTTAGTGATTAGTAAGTAGGAGTATATTCCATTTTTCGCTTCGTATAGCCACCACAAAATACAAACGACTAGCACAGGAACTAACATATGGATAGGCAACCACAGTAGGTTGAATAAATAGCCAAATAAACGTACTGAAGTTTTTGTTTTCTATTGCGTGGTGTATAAAAATAAAATATAGAAGCATTGTATCAATTATTGTTTATATCAAATTAATGAAAAATAGCAAGGTGGGCGGAAGATGTCACCTTGAGATTTGTGGAAGAATATGTTAAATGGAAATGAATCTCACAAAAAGAAACAGAAAAATATTAAATGACCTCTCGGAGATCCTGAGGGCTTGGATCATCTTTTGAAAGAAAAATGGGAGCTACATTTCTTCATTCGCGTTTTTTGTATTTCTTCAAAATATATACTGCTGGTCTCATTAATGGGAATTTTTGAAATTGACAGAAGCAGATTTGGAGTTGTTACTTTCCGTTTTCTGTTCATCTTAGTAATAGATACACATCCAAGAAAATTCACTACTGGTACCCGACTTGCTACTAATCGATTTCAACTAAATACTGGCCCCATATAAACGATTGTTCTTGACCAACACCACTAAGTAACTTGACTAGTGTGAACGGTAGATACGAATGAATAACTTGACTTTTTTAAATTAGCGGCTACGTTTCAACCGGGCTGCGTATTTCCATAGTATACTACTGTGCAGAGCATGCCGTTGTCTGTACCGTAGTACGCTAGGTACCATCTTTTGAGGCTACGCCGCATTACAATGTGTACTGCGGTACAGACATCGCTTTGTTCTGGAGAGATGTATAATATGTAGTCGCCCATGGCTCGTTTATATACTTCAAACTCTACTCGATTGCAAAACTATGAAACGATTATGAACTACTAACATGAAGGTATAATATCAAAAATTCTTTATGGGAGTGATGGGTGCTCTATGTGAAAGTTAAGTAGAGTGTTAGGTAATTGATCGTGTTCCTACAACCACTATGCAAAACACGCTTTTCTACACAAATTTCAATACACAAAGCAGTCCTTTCCTTAATTCTTTTTGTAACCGTTGGAAAAGTAATGCGGAAAGTACACGCTGTGGCACTTTTACGCACCGAAATCTCAAACAAAGCTACCTATGACCTGTCAACTCTCTCCAATCTAGCGAGTGGGAAAAGTGAATTGCGTACAAGTTCTACACAATATTTTTCCTGCAACCACGTTTGTTGATGAAAGAAATTCAGTAATTAATATAGTTATTTTATTCAAACTTTGAACAGAAAGACCTTACAATATGAAAATAAATAAAAAAATCAGTTGAATGTATGATTGATTGTGAAATTTGAACAATTTTGCATTGAATTCTCAGGTAACAAATTTTCGGTAGCAGAACAAAGCGATGTCTGTACCGCAGTACACATTGCCATGCGGCGTAGCCTCAAAAGACGGTACATAGCGTACTACGGTATAGACAACGGCCTCCTCTGCACAGTAGTATACTATGGAAATACGCAACCGGGCCCTCTAGTACGGTCAGTGTAAGACCATTCAATTTCTAGAGGAAATGCGAGTCGCGACATCTCTCCGCTAACATTATTTTGTGGATAAAAATCGCTTACGTCTTCTCTTATGAGTATTTATCGCTCAACGATTACACATATTGCTTTTACGCGCTAATTAAATCAGAATAAAATGGAAATGTGGCTTCTTGCGTACCTATTGGTTTAATAGTTGCCGAGAACAGGAGCGTTAATTGCACTGTTCTCGCGTTCGCACTATACTGTTTTTGTTTGTATACGAGGCCGCCTGCTGAGATAAAAATAAAAGTTGAATAGGGTATAAAATGTTATCCATTGTAAAAGTAATAATTCACTCAAAAGCATTGACTTCAATTTAATGTTAGTCTAAAACCACAAATCTCAAGCCACAAAATAACGACCAGAGCACTATCCGAAGTACAGTAAACAATTTCTTCAACAAAGTAACAATTCCCAAAATGAAACCATATATACCGATACTTAAATACTACATTCTGTATTTGCGTTTTTATATAAAACAATAAAGGAAACAAAGTGATAAATAACAGTACAAGATGAAACGATATTGCTCTATGTTCAAGGTGTTTATGTCGTTGTTTGATAGCAATATCTCTTCATAATGGCACACTCAATTTTGGATTATATTTTTTTAAGTATTAATATCACAAAGTATTACATTGAATAGTTTCCAAGCAAAATAAATATTTATCGCCAAATTTCACAATCACATAGAATTGGTTATTGTTATTTACTTCTTCTGATATTGAACGCAAATGGGATTAAGCCGAACGTGTTAGGTACATGACGTATATTTTTGTTGATAAACATGTAAATAATGGCTGATACATAAACGAAACTCTCAAACTAATATAAATTGCCTAATTGGCGTACCGTTATCATGATCTTATCAGCTTCGCTTGTAAGTGTGCCTATTCATATACATGGTGAACAAATATTTTAAGCTCAATCTGCTATAAAAGCATGTTCCATTTCATCAAACTAATATTTTTGACTACTTATCAATTTATCTCTATCGCCATTCATGTTATTTGTCCATACCTATGTTGAGTAGTTTTGTTAAAATGATAGACGTTTGATAAAATTGGTAGACAGGATAATAAAGCTGTGTATCAATTATTTCAATTGGATGGACTGGACGTTAGATACATTATAATATAGACCAGCATCTATTATAGTTATGCAAATATTTCTACATTGTTTTCAGCAGTATTTAATATTTATCCACAAAATTATGAAGAGATGTTCAAGAAATGCACTTAGATCCGTTGCAAGGTCAGAATAGCTCAAATATCACGGCACGATAGTCATAAGCGCAATGGAAAGGAGAGTGAAATGACCAGATAAGTCTCATGGATTCCATCCATTTGACCACATCCCTTTTTCGGCGATACAGACTAGACAATAGATATGGCCACAAGAAAGTGATTGGTGCGATATTGGGTCAATTAGTCACCTCGTCAAATATAATATAAACTTTATTTCGAGCAAGTACAACATCAAATACGCACAATTTCTTTTTCCTTGGAATTGGCTAGAATTGGAGCACAAAAAGTTGACGTGATGCAAATAATCGAGCACTATAAAACCTTGAACACAGAACTGAGCGCCAAAAGATATGGATTAATTTCTCCACATAGTCAAGTAAATGAAGGCGAAAAATACCGTCAACATGGGCATCTGGTCCAGCAAAAAATTTTTATTTGCAGGTAATAGTAGGTACATTGAACCCCCAGAATGTCGGGTGCCTGAAAATTGTGGGAGGGTCGGAAAATGGCTCTAGAGATCCCGAAAATCCGTTTTCCGCCGATATCTCCCGAACTACGATCCCTAGACAATTTCTGTTCAGACAAAAAATGAAGAGCAGTTCATTACCAACAAAAGTTGTCCCCACAATCTTTTTCGTTACACCAATATTTTTTGCAAAAATGGTGGTTGGAATGTTCGCAGTTTTCTGAAACTTAAAAACTGACGCTTCTAGCCCAAAATCTGGGATAAGGGACCCTGAAAATACACCAATTTTTTTGTTTAGGCCTCCAGGCATCTATAGCAGATAGCGCCACCTTGCATTATCGCAACCGCGAAATAATTAAGGCCATGAAAAGAAACATGAAAATGATCGATCTCTTACCCACTCTCGGGATCAAAAAAGTTATCGCTTTCTTTTGAATTGAGACACTGGCCTGCATTTATTGGACAGACCAATCCTAGGAATGATTGTGTGCGAAAAGTATTAAAAGTAGACGCTAAAATTGCGAAAATAACTTTTCGTATGTAGCGGGAACCCCAAGCTCTGCGGGTTTGCCTGGCGAGAACCAGAAATTTTTGGGAGATTCAAGCGTCCGCAATGATGCTCGATAATGAATTGCACATTTTTACAAATTTGCAAAAAATCGCAAATTTTGCAATAAAATATGATTGCACTTTTTTTGAAAATACATTTTATTCTTGAGAAATGAATGAAAACATGTATAACAACGATATGAACAATTATCTATCAGTTAATCACTCAGTTCCCACATAGCATTTAAAGAAGATTCATATGCCAAGTATATGCCTTCAACGTCCCGTAAAAGATGTTCGTTTCGGTACATGATTAGCATACGCTGTCCACATACTTTTGAGCACATCCCTGTACATACATCCATAGCAAGTGCTAAGAATTCTAGAATCAAACTTGTTTTTTCCGTAGATCTTTCGCATATGATTTGCACGTACCATAAAAGTCCACCTGAAGCTTTTTTTTTAATTATATATTTAGCATATGATAATA
This sequence comes from Galerucella calmariensis, assembly GCA_910591675.1. Lineage (NCBI taxonomy): Eukaryota > Metazoa > Arthropoda > Insecta > Coleoptera > Chrysomelidae > Galerucella > Galerucella calmariensis. Next base: position 16,716 of record CAJUYG010002865.1, read on the forward strand.
ATTTACCATTAACTAAGATTCTTTTCACTACATTCAGCGCATATGCCAAGTATATACCTTGAAGAATATCAGAAGTCTTTTATTTCACAGATATCCTATGCATGTGATATGGATTATCAATCAGGACAGGTAATTTCACATCAGATCTTCAGCACGTTTTATTCGTTTCACATACATGTATGAATAAATATTATTTACTATTTTCGTTTAATAGATTCTAAGCCATCATTGGTGTTGTACCATTTCACTTTAAATATGCATCTGCCAAAATCAGAATTAACCCCAAAGCCCATCCTTAGCATGTGCAAAATATAAAACATGGAATATTATTTGGTACATTTGAAGCAAATGCTACGCATATACCATAAAATAAAGTCAAAGGCTTTTAGCATGCGATAATGACTTAATATATATATTCTTTATTAAGCTAACTTCATTCGATATTGAAGCCATTATCATATATATCTTTCCATTTATAATATACATTTAACATGTATATATCTGAATAATCTGATGATTAACCTTAAATCATATTTTTAGCATGTGCATAGTATAAAACATAGAACATTATTTGGTACATTCAATGCACATGCTGAATACGTCCTTCGCACATGCGATCACATCCTGTTTCAGCATATGCTTTATCGCATGTGAATAGCACATTATTTGGAAGAGTATAGACAGCATCTACATTTCTTCAATTATTTATTGAATTGAATTGAGAAATACAACGTGTATAAAATTGATTTGATGATTGATTAAACATTCATGAAGTGAGAACAACTATATAGATAATGTTATTAAGAAAATACATTTGAGAAGAGTTCCTTTTCAACAAAGTATTCGAAATAATACATAAACGCATCGAAAGAGGGCGCTGACTTTTATTTGTAGCTATACACCGATTCATATGTAACCCTGGAAATCAAATACCAGACCAAAGCTAAATAATTATACTAACCTGGCATAGGGGTTGCCGTGATCAACATGGTATGGAGGTCCCCTCAGAACAAAGATTTTTCATTGCATTAATTAATAATGTTACATTGGTAAATGGTAAATGAAAAATAAGAGGTTGACAAAAAAGTTAACTTCTATATCATGTACATAGCACTCACAAAGAGTATGCATTGCAAGCGAGAAACTTCAGAAGAGCATGTGCAAAGTACATTCTTTTCGTAAAAGGAAGTGTAATGGATTTGCGTAGGTCCTGCGAATATTACGAGATATCCTTAGCATGTGACTAGCATCTACACTAGCACATGTATAGATTAATAGCACTCGGATAGGTATATAATATAAACGCCGATAGCACATGCCTAGGATGTACTGTATATCAGAAGGCCTATAGCTGGAAAATGCGTAGCATGTGAAAAGGATGTGCTATCACATGTTTGTTGGCACTTTGAGCTTTTTAGTGCTGGGAACATACTCAGCATCTTATAAGAACATCTTTCATCACATTCTGAAAACCTGACCAGCATGTGACCAGGGCGCAACACAATCTATTTATAGCACTTGTTTTGGTATTATTTGAGAACATGCTTTGCACATCCATGTTCTTTTTGAAAATATTCCACGCATATGCTTAGGATGTCAAATTGCTATGTGGGTTATCACTCACTCGTGTTTTCTTCTTCTTCGTTTATATATCGCAGGCTGGAAACATCATTTGCGCCTTGTTCCAATTCGTTAACACTGTCCTCGAGCTCCGTTCCCCCCACATCTACCTCTCCCTAAATTTGGTTGCCTCCCGACCTTCCCCTAAACTTATGTCTTCCTGTACATCTTCTTGTTCGCATATCATATCTTCATTTTCCACATCTTTATAATTTGTACAGGGGCCTGAATGACACGAACCACAAATAATCGAGCACTTCAGCCCTGCTTTCATACATGAACGTGGTGGCTACAACCCGCCTTACAGTGGCAGTAAATCCCTGTGTTTTTTATCAATAAAAATTTCAAACCTTATTATTTAATAATAACAATAAAGTTAATAATGACTTGAATTTCACTTTTTAGACTAGAATACTATTAATTTATTCTTGAAAAATCACGGAAGAGATAGTGTTTACATGTAAAATTGTCAGTTGTTGACAAACAATGCAGCAGAAAGCATCCACGTGTACATGCACTATAGCAGACGCCGTCGACCACACTATAGATGGGTGGCGTGGCGGCGTGCGAGAATAAAATAAGGCATCCATTACAACAAATTTAAAGACAAATTTCTTTTTAATGCATCAAATAAAATACTTGATACACATATCGAAGAAAAGTTCAGAATGTGACCTATCATCGGGTATGATGCTTGACCGGGAAGAATTTTACTGTTAAGAGAAAAAACTGCTCGAAAAAACTCAGAAGAATAGCTCTCTTCCCTCAGAAAACTGGAAATTTTCCCGATTTTCCTGAAAACCCAGGAGTCTGGGCCAAAAAAAATTATACCATCGGCAAGAGGATATTCTAACCTTTCACCAATATCAATTATAAGCGGGTTTGACAGTTAATAATCGAGAAATTCCCGATAAACCAGAGAGCTCGGGAAAACTCCAGAAATCCACAAAAATCGCCTCTTGGAAAACACATAATTCAAAAAAATACGGGCGAATTATTGGTAGCATTGTTTCGGAATGAATAAAGTACTCCCCAAAGAACCATTATCCAATAGGATTGGCTGAAATAACTCTTAATAAAAATAATATGAATAAATCCATGGAAGCATTAAAAAATCAAGCAAAGACGAATTTTGGCCTGGTTTTCCAATGACCCAGGAGCACAAATTGAGTGGATAAAAACACGCCTCAGTATCCACAGATCCCTTCTTTCACCCGCACTTTGATTTATTATATTATATATATTGATTTTCACGCGAGTTATTAAAAAATTAGTAATTCACTTGGGGATTCTAATTTTTCGAAAAAATGCTAGGGATCATTTTTGTGGGTGAGGACTGCTTTTTATTTTTCGTCTTAACAAAAATTCTCCAGTGGTCAAATCTAGGCAGATATCGCGGGAAAACGGATTTTCTGGAATATCAGAGCCATTTTCCCACCCTTTCACAATGGTCAGGTACTTGACATTTTTGGAATTTAATGTGCCTACCATAACCTGCAAATAAAAAAAAAATTGCTCTTGCTGGACCAGTTGCCCATGTTGACACTTTCGTTCACTGGACTAACAGCTATATCAAGTGATTGAAAGTAGTTTTATCGGTACACATAGTAATAATTGAGGTACATAAATTAGGGAAATGTATCATTTCAAGAATCTGAACGTTACGATTTCTTGATATTTTTGTTGATTATTTGATATTATTAAACTTGTTTCACCTAGGTTAAACCAATCGAAATAATTGTATTGGCTTTGAATGTTTTTCGAAAGTTGAATTAAAGCTTATTCCAATCTGTTTCTCTTAATACTGAGGTTAGTTGGGGTCTAGCCGCTTTGAAAATAGCGAAATATATCGAGAGACTGAGCCAAAAAGCGTATTCGACAAATTCAGTATATCTGCATGATAAATAACAAGCTATTGCTGCAGGGAAAATTGAATAACATGTCCTGTCCCGAATATTGAGATGAAATGGAACAAAAAGAATGGAAGAGTTTAAGATCATGTTTCTGATAATATTTCAGCTGGAAATGTATTCGGAGAAAAGCTTGTGAACTGAAAAAAACTATTATTTCCATATATTATATTTGCAGGAAGTCGAGACAAACGTCGAATTGTACATTACGGAGATATTCAAAGAAGGAGAAAGCGAGGATCACACGAGTGACAGAAGTAAAAGACAGATTTACGGAATAATCGTCCAGTTAGGTGGTGAAGGATACAAGGACGTACCTAGTAAAAGAATCCGAAAAAAAGCACCAGGAAATGGCAACAGCCATCAGAATTATCAAAGGCACAAAAGATGGACAAATTAAATGGAATTGGATGAAGATGAGATGTTAATAAACATAAGTAAGGCGCAGGGAACAAAATCATACCTTAACACTAAAAAATCGGGAGAGTCCAGAGACAGAGAGTTTCAGGAGCAGTACACATCAGTGGCATGGACACAGAAACAACGGAAAAGGATGTTATTAAAGCAGTCTCCGACATGAAAGGTAGAAAATAGGGTTGGTGAACTTAGACCCATGAATAACTAAACTATGGTAGTAACACTTACACTTGCAGAGTGGGACACTTAAAAGTTGAGTTATTGATGGAAAGTTTCATACACATAGGCCTGGTGAGATGCCGTTTAGGGAGAGAGTAGAGGTGAATAAATGTAACGCTGTTGGTTCTATGAGTATCTGGTGAAAGAATGCAAAGAGCAAAACAGAACACAAAAGAGTTTCAACAGCGGGAAGGATGGCCATGTATCCAAGGAATGTAGTGACACAGAAGCTTGCGTGTCAAGAGTAGGTCAAAAAAGAAATAGGAAGATGAGGCAACTGTCCACTAAGTCTTGTACACGAGAGAAGTCCAATGACGCAAAAGTAAAAGGGGAGCACGGATTTTCTATACTCTCAAAAATAATTGAAAAGTCGAAAAACCCTGAAGATAGTGCAGGAGATACCTATTGTCCAAGTACTACAAGAGGCAAATGATTCAACAACCATAATAGAAAAATGGGAGGAAAGAAACGCATGTGTGGACCCATGTTGGTATATGGATAATCGTGGAAACTGATCTGTGATATTATTCATGGTTTTATTATTAAATTTCAATCATCCATCATTTATTTTATTTCAATTATTCATATTTTACATTTTACATTTCCATAAAGAGGAATTTTTCAAACCAACCCGGGGAGATATGCTGCAGCTTATGATTTTGCACTGGTTACAGTTATGGAAAAGGGGATTGACATACTTATAATAGGAGAGCCCAACAAAAAGATTGCCTCTGGGAATAAATGGATAACTGACCATAGAAGGGGATTACGAGAAAAAACGGTTACGTATGTATCCGAATGGAGTCGCTTATAATGATTTTCGTTTACATCTCGTCAAATATACCCTTGGAAGAATATAAAGATAAATTTAATAAGATCATGAAGGAGGGTAAGAGAATAAAAGATGACTTTATATTACTGGGGGATGTTAATGCCAAATCATAACAATGGTGATCATAAAGGGGATTATCTGGTGTAATGGATGGCTTCAATGGTTATAATATTTAATAATACGGGTGTCCGGCGGGAAGAGACAAAAACGTTCGTAGATGTTATCTGCTCAACGCAGAATCCTGCAAAATATCCAACAAACCAAGGCGAAGAGGTAAGCTTAGAAGAGGTAACCAACAAAACATTTCAACTGTTACTGGTACTTGAATTGGAAATAGAAAAGAAGAAGACTGGAACGGTGACTTTGAATTTATAACAAGAAGTATTGTAAAGGCCTATGGAGAAAGCACCAGCACAAACAGAGTGGGAACCAAAAAATGGTACTACATTGGTAGAGTCAGAAAAGATAAACGATCAGAAAGGAATGAATACAATTGGGATGACAGAAGACAGAAGACACAACGTCGGAGATGGCTGATCATAGAATATAGCAGTAAAAAAGAAAGCAAAAATCAATAAAAACAGCGAAGAGGAGGGGAAAGAAAAATATAGTGGATGGATTGGAAAAAGACATTAAGATACAAAATGGCTCTGGGACTCTTCGAATTCAAGACTCCCACAAACCGCAGAGAAAAAGCTGGAAACTGCTTATGAATTATTCCCAAATAAAAAGTCTGGTTCGGACAGACCTACAAAATTTACGGAAAAAGAGATTTGGAAGAAGCTCTGGGGAGGGAACGAAAAAACCCCGAGTCCGAATGAGATTCCTCCGGAAGCTATTAAAGGGGTGGCCAAGGTATTATCTAAAAGGCTAATTGACTCCTTCAAAAAGCTTTTTAGGTAACAGTAGTTTCCTCGAGAGTGGAAAACTGTAAAACTGACTCCACATCGATACCTTTTTAATATATCACTGAGAAGTGATTTCATTTGGAAAAGATTGTAGTTTTCAATTTAGTTGGTGAATATAATAGTCGAATATAAATCGAAACTAAATGTTCAAAGTATTTAAATCAGGAAAGTGACTATTTAAATGGAACTCATTTTATGAGGAGTACGCAAATATGTAATGTTGTAATGCGGAAAGCTGGCTAGAAAACATACCGCAGTTGGCTTGCTGTAGAAGTAAACATTTATTTTTAATGTAAACACAACTTGCATGTAGCAGCTCATGACATCGTATAATTATGCTGAGGATATTTCATATATCAACACTACGAATCTACTGAAACTAGGATTGAGTAGTTGATGTTTTTAGTAGGTATTAGTTTGTCGACATTGTAAATAGAGCACAAACTCTTATATACGGTGCTTGAATATTGAGGTTTTCGATAATGTGACTACCGCTTCATTGGTGAATGAATTGAGTAGACGGGATACACCTACAGCAATAAATAGATAGATGAGGACGGCAATGGAAAATAAGATGGTGATACACCACTTTTTTGGGCGACATTAGTAAATCCATCTCCCCAATAAAACAGTGCAGAATATACTTTCTCTACCCCGGCATTTAAGCAAAAAGTATTCAGATATAGTTAATACCTTGAAGTATATTTGGGCGGATGCAAGAAAATGTATGATTAGAATTGTGTCCCGAATCTCAAAGTGACTCAATATTTATTCACGTTGATAATTATACCAACGGGTCTATGATGCGTTGGACAAAAATGTAACAATAGGGTAGCAACACGGCTATGAAATGAAGATTAACATGTTTTTGTGTCACTGAGTCCATTGGATCTACTCCTACAGCAGCAATGAAGGTTTTATTAAACTTACTATCACTACACATTTTCACAGAAATAGTCTGTAACACATAACTGCCTAATGGTGATCATCAGATCGAGGAGCTGAAGGTGTATTTATCACGGGGTGTAGGAGCAGGAGTGGTTGGAATGGAGAAAAGGAGTACGCCAGTTTTTTTTTTTGGTCAAAAACATCTTTTAATATGGCGCTTGAAGCTTCACCGGAATCTTTCAGCATCCTTGTGATTTTATGCTCATCAAGTGTTTTTAAAAACAGAAATTGGATCGTAAATTCAGTGCGAGGTTGAATTATATATTTACTGGCGCAAGATACATAGATAGGACGAGGATTGAAATCTGAATGGTATACAAATTTCCCGAAAAAGTGAATTTTTGTTGTATTTCTATTAGGTACACTGACCTTAAAAATAGATACATGATATTCTGAATCTGTAATTTTCACGTAGTATGATTCTGCTGCACAAGTACCCATATATTGGAAATTTCTGTAAACACCTTTATATTTGCTTTGGGATTTTTCGGACAATAAATTCTGTATGGTGACATAAGCTTATTACCTTATTTCTGGAAGTCAACATAATAATTCATCTTCACTATCTCGATTCATCTTTTCCAGCAAAAAATTCACAATAATTATTTCAAAAAAGTCGAAATTATTCGAGTGACATTACTCCCCTCAATAACAATGAGGATTGCTTCCTTTGGGCGAGCCGAGTTGTAGAATAGAAAAGTACAAATCCACCTCGATATTCGGTTCGTAAACAATTCAACAATACCTTTGTTCACTGATACTATTAATTACTCGAAAACAGTTGAATGTTTTTTATATAACCTAATAGAAGTAGATAATAGTATACTATGCAACGATCATGTCATGCATTAACCATTCGAAACTCGCCTTCGGCTCGTTTCTTATCCTGGTTAATGATTGTGTATTAATAACCATCACATGAGAATTGCGTACACTATTTTTCCTACACACAATAAATTTTATTTGAATTCAACAACATTGCTTTTTTAATACGTTTTTCTTCCGTACTGGAAAACGTTTCAGATTTTTGTTCGCTATTTCCAACGAATATTTTTAAAAATGCATGCAATTTTGGATATTTGCTAAAATTAGTTTCATGTTCAATGTGAAGTTTGGTTTTTAAAATGAAGTAATGTGTCCAGAGAGATGAGGATTTCAATTTGATTGAAAGTTCTTCAAAGTAGGTAGGTTTCAGGAAAGGATGATACTTCTCTTGCTCTCCTCCAATCCATAAATTTGCTAAGTATAAAATTTTTCATTCACCTTTTTTGATTTTGGAGGCAATAAACTAGGTATCGGATAAATTTTCCGCCTTTTCATCGCTCGATATTTCTTTTAAAAAATGGAAGGTACCTACCTTTTTGACTAACGCAATAGATTGAAACTGTCATGAAACACAAAAATATTTGGTCTGCCTACTTGGCAGAAATCTAGATTTATGTTGGCTAATTCTTCAGTTTCATAATGAAAACCATTGTTATATAATGAGTATCAATATGAAACTGCAAATTGGCCTTTAATTAACAGCTTATGATATAGGAATAGAACAAAATATTGATATTAGCAATAGATGCTGCTCTGGTGGTGTGTTGTGCCATAGCGAAAGCTTTTTAGGATGCGGAAGAATAGAAAAACGTTAATGCGTGAAAGGATGTTGTACATTTTGTACAAAGATAGTACAATAGCCTTGACGCGATTCCTTGAGATGGAACAATCATATATTACTTCACAATATTTTTATCACCATTGGGTGTGCCTTATTTTGTCGTCGACGGCTACCTAAAGCGGAACAAAGTTACACCATTCACGAGAGACTTAACCATACATATTATCTGAATATGTACAAGTGATGGTTTCAACAGGATAGCGCTAGAATATAGTAACCCGTTTTTAACAAATGCAACAACCACTCTCTACAAATACGTTTGATAATCTGCAAAGGCTTGTTTATGTCTCTATGGTATTTCAAATATGGAAATTATGGAAATGATAAATTTGCTGATTATTATCATTTTCATAAAACGTCCAGACCAGAGCAGTTTTTTTAATATTAAATTTTACATATTGAATTTGGAGAATTAATTTCACCTAAGGCTAGACTCACATCGATCCACTTCTGAGGTGAAACACATTGCAATATATAAAACATCTTTAGTGTATTCAGACAAAAACAGAAGATTATACTTTCAAGGTATTTTAGCTGTGAATATACATTTCTGAATTCAACGTGAAGGTATTAATTCCGTCATGAAGTACATCACAATCACTCACCTTTATCCGAAAAATTCACTGTGACAAATCTTCGCTTCCGACTCTACTTTAAGATATTTTTACATATATTATTATATAAAATATATAAGCTGGAGAGCAACAAGCGTATGTAATCGTTGCTGATAAATTAGGACACAAACAGACAAATATTATTGGAGTTAGCAGTATAAAAGGAAAAGTGTACTTTTTTTGGATTCCCAAGCTTTCGTGTAAATAATGAAATAAAACAATTTAATTTGTTTTATTTCATCGTTAACTATGGATCTTCATCAAGTAAGAGCCTCATCTATTCAATTTTCGTGTAAATATTCATTTTCATATTCAGGGAACTACAATGTGAGAAAAAAGACATAATTTATAAAACAGTCCGCTACAACAATTTTATAACTTACGCTAATGTATCCTCCGTATGCAGTCTTATATCAGTCTTCACAC
>CAJUYG010002866.1:6532-26272 GCA_910591675.1 Galerucella calmariensis
TAGTAACGAAGTTAGGTGTTAGTGCCTTTTTGACAGCATTATTGCGCTACTTTCAACCATCCCCCGGTATATCTATACTCTCGATTACGTAGATTACCTCCGCACCGCCCCCGCGTTCACATTGCAGCAGCAATACCATTCTTCGCTAATAATATGCATGAGAGCTTATGGCAGCATGTGTTGAATGCCTTGCTATAGACGCGAAGGTTGTGGGATCGAATCTCACTGAAGTTTTTTTCAGATTTTTAAATATACAACAGGACTAAAAATGGCTGCCTTAAATTAAAACGCGCGCGCCGCTCTCTCTCTCTCTTACACATTGTCTCGCTGCTCTCTCTCTAACACACGGTTTTCCCTATACTTATGGTTGAACATACATAGACCATCTACTAGAGTGATATAAGACAGCATCCTTAAAGATGTCTCTTGCTAATCATGTTTCCTCTTTAGACCACAGAATTGATTTTAAAGGGATTAAGATCCTATCACGTGAAAATAATTACAATAAAAGATTATTATTAGAAATGTCTTATATATTTCAAGAGGATGACCGGATTAATAAGAAAACAGACATTCAAAATTTAAGTAATCTTTATTTTCTCCTTTTAACCTTAGATAAACGTAATTTTCATAAACATTCAAATAATAATTACAATATTTTTTAATTAAACTTTGGTACCTGTCCCGTATTCTAACAATATATTTTCAATTATTTTTGATAAAGTCATTACTTCTTCTTCTTTTTATTCTATCTCGTATAAAAGAAGATCTATTCTTAACCTAATTTCGATAATTAGTCGAATTCCACGTGTTTGTGTGAATTCTTCACTTTGTTTTAAAATGAATTTTTATATTTTAACTTTTTAATTATTTTAAAATGTGACTGTTATGTGACTATAACTAGGGCTCTTAAAGCCATTTGGATTGTTTTTTCTTGAAATAATTGCTTAATGCTTTTCCCGATTATAACATCAAGGATACATTCTCGATTAGCGTAAGTTATAAAACTGTTGTAGCGAGCTGTTTTGTAAATTATGTCTTTTTCTCACTTTTGTAGTTCCCTGAAGATGTAATTAAATATTTACGAAAGCTTGGAAATCTAAAAAGAAAAGAGTACTCTTTTCCTTCATTATTGCTGCTTACCTCAATATTTGTCTGTTTGTATTTATAACTTCTGTGGAGATATTTTTAGGGAGTGCAGCAATAAAATGTATACGTGTACTCTTTTAAGTATTTAATCCAAGCTTTCGAGTGAATTTTCACCCATCATCAGGGAAGAAAACTTGTTGAGATTGAATATGATAAAGTTAAAAACATTGATGGCCATCAGCAACACTAAAAACTATGTCTATTTTTTTTAAATAACACTGCATCACATTTTATTACTGTTTACAACTTATTTTCTAATTATTTTAAAACACATTAATAGTATATTAAAGTATAAGTGGATATTAAGGTCTTTAAAACACGCGCGATTTTTGGAGCACGACGGCGAAGCCGGAGTGCTCGAAATAGAGCAAGTGTTTTAAACAGGGTTCATAGCGACCTGGAAAACCTGGAGAACCTGGAAAAGTCAGGGAATTTAAAGATGGTCAGGGAAAAGTCAGGAAAAACATCATTTTCAACAGAAATAACCAAAAATGTCAGGGAAATTTTACCCCTACCTGGAAAATAATTATGGATCTTTCCCCTTCAAGTTTAGATAAAATTATTGATCGTTTCCCATAAACTTTAACCATTCTTTTATTATTTTTTATACCTATGAAATAAAAAGAGATAGCTAACTCGGACATGATACTAAAGGTTTCTGAAGTAGAACTAGTAAGATTTTGGAAAGAATGTCAAAAATTTCTTGTAGCAGTAGTAAAAAAAATTGCTGAAAGATCATGCATAAAATATAAAATATAATTTGGCAAAGTATATTACCTGCTTTGACCCAAGAATATTTATGGATTCTGTACAAATTGCAAATAAATTAATTCAATACTTTAATGAGAAACATAATAAAGAGTAGGCAAGCAAAAAAAAGTTTCTGTCAATTTAAAAAATTTGCATCTGATGAACATTTTCTAGGAGGAGCTAAAAACTACTACTACATTAAAAAATGACTCACAGAACATATAAAGACTTTCTCCGAAAAATAAAATAAAAATAACCGGGTTAAAAAGAGAAAAAGGGAAGCTGAGAGTAAATTCTATAATTTGGAAATTAAAAAGAGAAAAATCGGAAACGAATCAAATACTAGCTTGTCTTTAATAAACACTGAAATTAATGACCTAAGACAAACGTTAAGTACCTACTATCGTTACCTAATTTTTCTAATGTATTGGCCAATCTGCAGGGAATAATTTGCTGTTACCCTACAGATTTTGTGATGCGAATTTGGGGTTTTTTGTTCTGAAGTTTTATTTATTTTTTTGTATATTTTTTTGTTATATTTTTCATTTGTTCAATATTTTTGTGTGTTTATTCCTTTCAGATTTTTTGTTCAAATCTTTTTTTTTTTCTTTTTTTTTTTCTGTTTTTGGCACTTGGAAATCCATGTCCATTCAGCCAGTATCTAAGACACAGATGATTAAATTCAGTGATATATGCAAGTCAAAGCTTCCCTAATCAATTATGTTAAACTTAATAATAATAAAGAAGAAATAGTCAAAAGGATGGGTTTGGTACACAAACTTCACACCAAGGGGCCGATCAGGGTGACTAACAGACAGATCAGGTGGGCCTCGGATAGGGGGATATGGGTATATATTATGGGGTTCAATTGAAACAAAAACAAGACTAAGAGCACTATAACTTCAGCTTGCATAAACACACGAAAGATATAAGCGAGTCATATATGGTTTTATTATCCAACGAGAGTAAATGTAATAGGTTTACGGGCAGTCCAACTCCGTTGCGCACTAATTCACTGAAAAGTTTATGCGTTTGTTGACGGTATTTGTTGCAGTTAAAAAATTTGTGGTCTAAATCAGCCACTTCTAGACAGGTGTCACATTGATTTGACTCTTTAAGGCCTATCTTGTTAAGGTGCTGGGGGTAGCAGGCATGTCCAAATTTTAAACGGGAGATGGTGACAATTTGGTGCCGATTATAACTGGTATTTTTGTGCCAAAGTTCATTGGGTATAAGGGGTTGGATTATTGTATATCTTGTCGGGTGGGTTCTTTTATATTCGGTCCATAGGTTATTCCATGTTTTTCTAGACATCTCTTTTACTTGGTTGAAACACGTCTCTATAGTGGTGTTGTTATTGATAGTTGTTCCCGTAGAAATGGCTTGTTTAGCCAGGGTGTCAACGGTTTCATTATGAATAATTCCAGAGTGTGCTTTAACCCATATGAACTGCATATTAACATGATGATGACTTTTAAGACTATTTATCGCCAATTTTAATTCTATATAAAGGGATTTTTAAAAGGGTCGTTAACATCAATCGGGGGTGAAATGGAGGTAAGAACTGATAAAGAATCTGATAGAATTATAATTTCCTTACAACAGTTTTCGCGAGCGAATTCCAGAGCATGAATAATTGCGAGTGTTTCGGCAGAAAAAATTGAGGTTGATTCATTTAATTTAAATTGCTTTTTGATGTTTAATGATGGGATATAGTAAGCGCAACCAGTTCCATCTTCTTGCTTGGATGCATCCGTATAAATATTTAAATACCCTGGATATTTGGACAAATGAAGATTCAGTGTATGTTGACAAAGTGTCGCAATATTATTATAGCAAGGAATTTCAATATGTACAGGTTCAAGCAATGCAAAAATATCCGTTATTGATATTATAGCAGGTTTAACTAGTCTGTTAGCTATATCCTTAGTATCCCTAAAAGCGCTACACACAGGTGGAGATGGTTTTTTGTTCCAGTATTTATTTGTCAGATCATAGGCATTCAAATTAGATATTTTATTGAGCGTTAATGATTTTTTATAATGTGACTTAATGATGTATTTTCCGGTTAGAGTTTTTCTGCGTATGTGTAGTGGAGGCTCTAGAGCTTCTACCCTAAGGGGTTCTACTGGTGTAGAGCACATTGCACCCAGACTTAATCTAAGCGATGTGTTTTGTATGACATCTAGTTTTTTAAGGAGGTTTGTAGACGCAGAGCCATAACATATGCAACCATAATCTATAATTGACCTGATGTATGTCCTATAAAACATCAAACATGTTTGGGGATCTGCTCCCCACCATGTCCTTCTAACGAATTTTAGGAAATTGATACCCTTATTACATTTTGTTACGATATTATTTATATATGGTTTCCAGGTGAGTTTTTTATCGATTATTATGCCCAGATAGGAAGCTGTAGGTTGAACGGGTATTGAATGATTTTTTACTATGATATTTTCTATGACTGGGAGATTGTGTCTTGTGAAGAAGGTAATAGTCGATTTTTCTGGACTTAGGGGAAGGCCTATTTTGTCTATCTTGTTACTCATAGAACTTATGGAATGCTTGATATTTTTGATTGAATTATGAAACGTTTTATCTGTATTATATATAACAAAATCGTCGGCATACTGGATTATACTGAACTCCGTGTTAATATGTAGACTGCGTGTAAATATATTGAAAAGTAATGGCGAAAGGACCGATCCTTGGGGCAATCCGGTAGATACGTTTCGAGGTTCTAGCAGGCTATTATTTGTTGATCTTACGTATACTCTCCTGTTAATAAATAGGTGGCAAATAGAATTAATTACTCTAGCGGGAAGATTTATACTCAGTAATTCATCTCTTAATAATGATATGTCTACAGAATCGTAGGCTCCTTTAATATCCAGGAATGCTGCTCCCATGTAGTGATTATTTGTAAAACATATTTGTGCATCCGTGACTAACTGCATAATAGCATCAGAGGTGCCATACCCCCTTTTAAATCCAAATTGGCTGAAGGGTAGGAGGTTATTTACCAATAGGTAGGATTCTAACCTGAATTTAATTATCCTTTCGAAGGTTTTATAAATACAAGAAATGAGAGTAATAGGACGGTATGAGTCTGCAAGATACGGTTGTTTGCCTTGTTTAAGAATTGGGATTACTATGGATTTTTTCCATTCAGCTATATTACCTTGATATAACCATACATCGTTGTATACCTCGACTAAGAATATTTTAGCATTGAAGTGTAGGTGGTAAATCATATCATATGTTACGCCGTCTAATCCGGGAGATGTGTTGGGGGATTTTTTTAGTGCGTATATTAGTTCATTGTACCTAATGGGTATATTAAAAAGGTCGTTGGTACAGATATTTGAGTCATTCACGTTTTTGAACTCTTTATCGGCAGTGGGTGGCGCAATTTTTTGGGTAAATTCTTCAATCCAATTGTGATTATTGTGGCTGTTTTGGGATTCTTTGCATTTTTTTTGCTTGATGCGATAGCTCATTGTATGGTGTGTTTTTGTTTAATTTATTGCAATAATTCATCCAGTGTTTTTTTGCTTTGTATTTGAGGAATCTCTTTGTTGTTGCCATTACTTTATTGACCAGCAGATAGTTGTCGGATGTACTATTGTTTTTGTAGATCATTAGTGCTTGTTTTCTTTGGTTGACCGATTGGTCACACTCATTATCCCACCAAGGTGGGGGAGGCGGATGTTTACTGGGGTTGAAGGGTTTATTAACTGGAATAGACGATTGTGCTGAGTGTTCGATACCTGCTAAAAAGAATTGATATTTTTCATTCGGGTCATCAAATCGTTCTGGTAAGTTACTGAAGAATGTTTCAGATAAAGAGTGGAATAAATTCCAGTTGGCCTTTCGAGTGTTCCATTTAGTTTTGGGTTTTGCGTTAATTGTTTGTGCGATATGAAGACCAATTTCCATGTAAATTAAGAAGTGATCTGAGCCAAGTGTGTCGGGAACTACCTGCCAGTTAATCTTGTTTGCAATGTCGGGAGACGCCAATGTTAAATCTATTGCCGAATTATTGTTTGATCTCGATATTTTAGTTGGAGACCCGTCATTTAGGAGTACAAAGTCAGTTTGGTTCAGGGCATTAAAAATGTTTGATCCAGAGAGGTTTACTTTGTATGATCCCCATAGATTATGGTGGCCATTAAAGTCCCCTGCTATAATAGTGCAACCGTCGGATACACTCTCAAAAAGGTGGATGAAATTATGTACAGACAATCTCACATCTGGTGGGCAATACACGGAAGCAAAAGTAATATTTAGACTGTTACACCAAATTTTTGCGGCACATGTCTGAATACCGTCCGCAATATTATTTAGAGGTATTTCTTTAAACCGTATATTTTTTTTAATGAAAATTGCAACACCTGTAATTCCGTCAAATCTATCTTTTCGAATTATAGAGTAGCCTGAATAGTTATATGGGGTGTTTGGCTTGAACCAGGTTTTGCATACTATTGCGATATCTATATTCAAGTCCGATAATGTTTTACTTAAACTATGTTTATTTGCGACAGCGGAGCGTGCGTTCCACTGAAGAATTTTTAGATCGTTAGTATTCGTCTTGGTCATAATCTTCCATAACACAATCTGATTGAGTAGCTGTTATTTTCTTTATATCGGTAATGCTGATGGATGTCAGTTCATCAAAAGAATTTACTTCACTTATGATTTTTTTAAATACTGAGAAGAATTGTTGAATGAAAGTATCATCATTCCCATCAAGTTGTTTTTCACAGGGATATTTAATGGAATTAGTAGGGCCAAATCTAAAGGGAAACATAGGTGGGGACTGGGTCTCCAAAGCTGGGGAGGATGCCTTACGTTTTTTCTGTGGTTGACTGGATTGGGAGAGGGGTTTTATCTGGTTTTTTGAATTATTTGGAGTAACTTGTTGTGTTGTTTGACGATTTCTATTTTGGGGATATTTTTGTTTTGCAGTGGGAAGTGCTGGAAATTCTTGTTCGTTAAAAACATTAAATGCTTGAAACCTGTTTTCTGTTTTTACTGCACTTGCGTAGGATGTATTGTTGGACAATTTAGCTTCTAAAAATGTGATATTTTCTTCTGCCATTCTTTTTTTGATTTCCTGCTGTTCGATATGCGCCGGGCAGGTCTTTGATATTGAATTGTGAGTATTTGTTTTGCAATATATACAACAATTGTCTTGGGGGTCCCTACAACTGTGTGCTTCATCCTTCTCTTTACCGCAATTTATACACAGCACAACAGAACCGCGACATTGCTTAGCAACATGTCCATATCTTAAACATTTAAAGCATTGAGTTACTCTATGTACGAAGGGATCAACGCGGCATGAAAAAGAATTAATATATATGTGGGAAGGGAGTATGCTCCCCTCGAAAGTAACTATTACTGTTTGTCTTGGGACTAACACTGTTTCACCGTTATTAATAATTCTTTACTTCACCCTATACACTTCTGTTATGGATACTGGAGACAAAAAATTGCTAAATAGATATTTTTCATCAAAGCTAGTGTCTACGTCTTTAATTACCCCCTTCCGTGATAATAAATTATTTGGGATATAAGCTCTTAGATTTTCATGTATCAAATTTTCATTTGTTACCAGTTTATTTGCATCATATATACTTTTTAGTTGGACCCTAATTCTATTTTTACCAACTCTGTCTATTTTACTAATGTTTTTAATATTTAACTTTTTATGGAGAACATGACCTACTGCCATCGGATGTAGTCTACCAATATTTTGGTCATTCACCTTTTCTATAAATACATAGACAAATTCCGAATACAGGTTGGGTTTTTGCAAATTAAAGACCTTACTTTTTTGTCTGAAGCTGTTGTTAACGACCGTATTATTTTCTCCTAGATGTGTGTTATTTTCTTCGAGATGATCGGGTTTATTTTGTGTTAAATGGCTTGTGCCCCCCTTGTCGGGGGGAGGGACCTCGTCCATGTTCCTGATTCACTTATTCACTGTTTTTTTTTTCTTTTTATTAATATTTTCAACAACACCTAAAACTAGCTTTTTGTTTTCTAATTAAATTTAAATTAGCACAGTCGATTCGACACTCAAAACACTACGTCTTCACTGTTCCGAGGATCAAATTGTACTATGTTCAAATCTTGTTTATAAAAATGAGACGTATGTATTCAAACGTGATGCTTCTTCCCTGTGCACTATGGGTTTGAATGAAAATAACTTTTTTAGTGTGAGTGTGTGGGGAGGAGGGGGTAAGCTTAGAAAGAATTTTATTTGCCACAGACTTACTCTTTTAGTGGATACCTAAAAGTGACATGGAAAAAAAATTGTGGGTCAGGGAAAACCTGGAAAAGTCAGGGAATTTTATTTTGTAAAATGGCTATGAACCCTGTTAAAGACCAGTTATCCACGAATACTTTACGATATTTTTTTTTATTGGTGCACTTTGAAATTATAAATACCGGTCTATAACTACTACAACAACAAGAAATGGAAATCATAGATGGAAACGTCAACTAAATGTCAAATGGTTGAATTCGTGACGTATATGATGTACACCTTGCGTTGTCATGGAAATGAGAAAAACATAAACTAATTTGTATTTTGATGGAAGTTCAACCTTATTGAGTTCTGTGAATGTCAATAGTATTAATTTAAATACCATTTCCTAAGATTTGAAAAATGGAAATATTAATATATCAAACAATACAAACGGCCATTTCCATTTTAATTTATGAATTTGACATTGTTAAATATCGTTCGAATAAAAGTTTTGACGTTACAAACTACTCCTGTCCCTCAACATATTTTCTTATTAAACATTTTCGTTGTGGTCAAAAATGAAGGTACTTCACTCTTGAACAAAAATCATGTTTTTTGACCCACTGCGTATATTGCTGATAACATTTAATATCTGATGGTTGAATTTTGGGTTTTAGAATATGCAGAACTTTTTATGAAGAATACCTTTTTTCATAAAATCAATATTAACATAGTTTTCCATATGTAGCCAACTTACGCGGACACACTGTATATATATAAATATAAATATAATTTGTAAAAACTGGAATAACCCACATATAAAACTAAACATCGTAAAACGTATTGGTTGTCTGTAGCTATTAGGTTAGGTTATCAGTTGTGAGATATGTGGAGGTATCTGCAATTATTACTAACGGCGTTACAGTTCTTATTAAATCAGTAATTTCAAAAGTGACAGGACTCTCTAGGTTCAGAGATGTCATCTCTGGTTCAGAGTACCCATACTCCTGGCGTCGGTGATTAACCTCAGTCGCAGAAATAGACCGATGTAAAATAACAAAGTAAAAAAGGGCATTCATAGCTTGAAGTTTTATCGGTCTTACAACTTACAATATACAAGGATAACTAAAAACTGAGGTGAAAAATTTTATATTTGAATGTCTATTCGCCGGTGTGAGTACGCATGTGTCGTGATAAATGACTGTTATCTGTAAACGCTTTTAGACAAATGTCGCATTTGAATGGCCTTTCGCCTGTGTGAATACGGCGATGTTTAAGTAAATTATTTGACCGCGAAACAAATTTCACATCTGAAGGGTTTTTCACCAGTGTGAGTACGCACGTGTTGAACTAAATTATTTTTTCCCGAAAACGATTTGAAACAAATCTCACACTTGAAAGGTTTGTCACCTGTGTGACTGCGCTTGTGTCTTTTTAGAGTGTCTGGTACTCGAAAAGATTTCAGACAAATATTGCATGTGAATGGTTTTTCCCCTGAGTGAATACGTAAATGTACAGATAAATGACTTTTGTCAGTGAACTCCTTCAGACAAATATCGCATTTGAATGGCTTTTCGCCTGTGTGGCAACGCGTATGTCTGTTTAAATTACTCAACTCGCTGAAAGATTTAAAACAAATATTGCATTTGTATGGATTTTCGCCTGTGTGAATACGAGTGTGTTTATTTAAATGACTTTTGTCTGTGAACACCTTCAGACAAATTTCGCATTTGAACGGTTTGTCTCCTGTGTGGCAACGCATATGTATTTTTAAAGTACTTCTCCGACCGAAAGATTTTATACATAGATCACATTTGTAAGGTTTTTCGCCTGTGTGAATACGAACGTGCTTGGTTAAATTACTATTGTCTGTGAACACCTTCTGACAAATTTCACATTTGGACGGTTTTTCACCGGTATGAGTACACCGATGTTCAATTAAATGACCTTCCTCTGTGAATGATTTTAGGCAAATTTCACACGAGAAAGGTCTTTCAATAAAGTGACTACGCATGTGATCCTGTAAATGACTCTTTACCGTAAACAATTTTAAGCAGATCTCACATCTGTATGGTTTTTCATCTGTGTGAATTTGCACATGTTTGAATAAATGATTTTTGTCTGTCAACACTTTCAGACAAATTTCGCATTTGAATTGTTTTTCGTCGTTGTGGCAACGCATGTGTCTTTTTAAAGCGTCCAGTTGAGTAAAAGATTTCGTGCAAATATTACAATAGGATGGTTTTTCGCCAGTATGAATACGCCTGTGAATATTTAAAGTATTTTTCAATCTGAAAGATTCCCCACAAATTTCACACTTGAATAACTTTTCGACAGTGTGACTAAGAATATGTTTGTTAAAATTATTTTGATATTTAAATGATTTTATACAAAATTCACATTTTAAAAGCTCACTTTCAGCAGTAACGCGATTCACACTAAATAGTTGACTGTCACATAATTTTCGTTGAATCTGAGACTTCATCAGAAATGAATTTATCCCTTCCTTAGGTTGGTGGTATTCCAATGCATTTCTAATATTTCGTTTCATATTAAATTCACTCGACTGGCGTGCAGGAAAACGTGATTTCTTTGCAAGATGCCGCGCAACATGAAGAAAAAATTCAAATTTCCTAGCGTACAAATTTTCACAGAACTTACAAATCAATATACCTCCAGGTAGAACGGAGAGGTTTAGATGATTCCATTGTGCAGAAGCTTCTGTAAATAATAATTAATTTTATACAGAGCACAAAAAAAAAGATAAATGAGGGAAACTCAAGAGCAAAGGGACGTCAATTTGAACTGGTAGCAAAAATTGGTATAAAAATAACGGTGGAGAAAACTAAGCTGTTAAGATTCAAATGCCATGTCAAATTTAGAACAATTATAAACATCACACGTAATCGTTATTTACGTAACTATTAGTACAGGGAATGAAGCATTTCACCTGGCAATTTTTTCGTCCAGCATGGATTGACTTGAAATTTTTACAGAAGGTAGGTGATAGCCCAAGGATCAAAATCTATATCGAACAGAAGGGCGCTAAAGCCTTGGGGGTGGTTGCCACCCCATCCCGGGGATGGAAATTTTTTATTACATTTTAACCACAGGAATCGATTGAAAAAGTGATTCTAAGCAAAAAATGTTCTATACATTTTTTTTTGTAAAATCAATATGTAAGTTATTCGCGATTGAAAGTAACGCTTTTTAGAGGAAAAAATCGACGTTTTTGATATCTTTCGCGGAAAACTCGAAAATTATGCATTTTATCAAAAAAACTGCGGAGAGCAAATTGTAGCTTTTAAAAAAACAAGCAAAACACTTTTTCTATAATTTTTCTAAAACCAATAGGAACCGAGATATGGCCCATCAATTATTAGCTTTTTTTCCCAAATGCAAAATGTGATAGATTCAAAGTCAAATACCGGAAAAATAATGCATCTTTCGTAGAAAACTCAGAATCTTTTCCAAAGAGCATAATTAGACCTTTCTTTTTTAAAAAAAAAGGTCTGTAGCATCAAAATTGAGTGAATTATGACAAAAATAATGTCAGTACTGAATTTTTTATACAAAAAAATCGGTGAAAACAACCCCCTAACTACCCCCCGAATTAAAATTGATCTTTACCCTTGTGCAATTCTTTTTGTACATGTATGGTTAATATATCCAAGAAGTTTGACCAATTTAAAATTTATTGTTTTCGAAAAATTATGGCTTAAAGTAAAAAGTTATTTTTCATAATTTTGTATCTTTCACCCTTTCTTTCAAAATAACTCCGAAAATATTAGAGGTACAAGCAAAGTTAAAAAACGAAATTGTAGCTTTTTTTATGACAAAAGTAGATTTTTTGCGCAGTTAATATTTGAGGAGATATAGCCGTTTAAAACGTCTATTTACGCACGAGCACCACCTTTTTTTAGCCCTTTGAACTCACCCCATTTAAAAACGAAAGGGTCTAAAGAGATTTAACTTACAGATCCTTGTAGTTCTTGAAAAACCCTACAAAATCGTTTTTGAATAAACTTTTTATCATCAAAAATGAAGGAAATACGTTAAAAAAACCAATCGATTTTTTTTTCGAAAAATTCCAATAGTATAGTATAGTGCACTTGGAAGCATAATTATGTACAAAACCGGGGATGGTATGTCAAAGATGATTCATTACTACCCGTGATCGAAGAAGATGAAGATGACATCGACCACGATGAAGATCAAACTTATGATACCTACAGATATTTAAAAATCATATCTGTATTTGTAATTGTAAATGTAATCATTTATTTATGTTAATCTATGTGAAAATACAGCGCATTTTTATGTTAATAAATTTTTTTTTGTACTCAAGTCTACTTTTTTCAATTTATATCTTTTGCAATAGTTTATAAAAATTGCAATGTTGTGAAGGGTGGTTTTTAAAGGTTGAAAAGTTACTTGATGCACGTGACACATTTTTTTTACAATAGAATTATTGAGCAAATCCCTATTAGCATTAATTATTTTTCTCTAGGCAAAAATTTTTACATATAACACTAATAACAGTTGATTTTTAAGGGTTGAAAAAGTATAAAATTGTATTTTGAAATGTAACAAATTCATCATTTTACTAATTCAAACCAATTTTCACCTATCTTAAGATTTATAATGCTATTTTTAAATTTTTGACATTTAGGGGTAGTTTTCACCCCTAAGAAACAATCAGGGTTCGTCGGCATGACATGATATATAAAGCAGAGGGTGAGTTGAGCCTAATCCCAAATTTTTATGCAAATCAATCAGAGGCGAAATCATTTTTTAAGGATTCGTGATTTTTTTTACATTAAGCTGTAACAGGGGCTGCTTTTTAAGGGTTGAAATATGATGAAATTGTATTCCAAAGCTCAAAACAATCATTATTCAACTTATCCAAACCAAATCTTACCCATTTTTAGGTTTAAAATGTTATTTTATGATTTTTGACAAATAAGGGTAGTTTTCACCCCTAAAACCGTTTAGCGCCCTTCGGTTCGATATAGATTTTGAACTTTCGGCTATCACCTACTTCCTGTTAAAATTTCAAGTCAATCCATGCTGGACAAAAAAATTGCGAGGTTTTACCTTTTTTTGAGCTGCATTCCCTGTACTATATGTAGTTATGAAAAGAGCGATATTGTTCAACAAGCGTAATATTTGTCAAAACCAGCGATATCGTGTTTTGCAAATTACGCAAGTTGAACAATGTCGCTCTTTTCATAACGTGTTTACGTACAACGTTTTATCTAATTCCGCGCTTTTATAATATTCAATAAAATCTTCAATTACAATGGTAATATTAAAGTGGATTCAAATGGTGTTAGAAGTATCGTTACTATGAAGTATTCACCCAGAAAATTGACTTACTTTGAACAACTGTGTCTTTAATAATGTTGTTTTCAATGTTTATAAATCTTTAAATACTATTGAATTAAAATGATGGGGTAATTGTCAGTTTAAACAAGGAAATAATTGTCAGTTTTGACAGTACCTAATTAATAAATTATTCTATGAAACTTAAAAAGTTACGTAAAGTTTTTACATAACTACTTTTCATAACTGATATATGAAGGTTATAAAAAATGTGACCTAACGTCAAGGAGTGATTTAAAATGTCACATTTGATAGCGGAATTAGATAAAAAATATATAATTACTATCAAATATGGGAATATGTAAAAGGAAAACAAGGTTGAATCTGGCAGCCGAAGGTCATCGTCATTACCTTTTGAAATAAAGAGCTGCAAGATGCAATTATTTTCCGCCAAAAATTTTCTATTTTCCATACGCCTGAAAAAAAATTGATAAATTTTTTTTCAAGTACTTTAATAAACAAAAAAAAACATTTCGTATCAAAAGCTGCTAAAGTCTCCGCCATCTAATGTCTCCATACTTATCATTGCAACAAAGAAATTCGTAAAGCCAAAAGGAACTTACGGAGAAAATTTTGTGAGGACATCTCGGATGCCCCCGTATGCTTTCGAATCCACAATGTCCTGGAAGAAACCAGAAAAGGAGTAGGTTTCATTGGGAAAGCGAACGGCACCCGAACAGAAACCAAAGAGGAGAGTTTAAAGGAACTTACACTTTCCAGCTTCATCAATTAAGTTGGACTGGAATAGGGTAAATATTGTAGAGGGGAGATGCTTTGGATGTGGAGTGAAGGGCCACCAGGTAGCAGGGTGTAATTTTAAGAGAGTGATGAATATAAGGGAATGCTGGCTATGTCAGAGCGTGGAGCACATGGCCAGACTGTCGGCAGGCCTTCCTTTGTAGGGTATATGGCGAAAGAGGACACAAGCCAGGGGAGACAGAATGTTTTAGGGGAAGCAAGGGAGTGGATGAAGACGGAGAGGGAAAACATGGGAGGCACCCTCTGGACCCCTCAGAGGGGACGAGTCTGGGCAAATAGGAGGAAGGAGAAAGCAGACCACGGGAAGAAAAAATGTAGAGGATGGATGGAGGGTGTTGCAGATGAATCTAGGGGAGAGCATGATTAGGAAAGAGGAGGCATGTGAGAGGTAGGAGTGATAGAAGGGAGTAGATGACGGATAGTGTGTGAAGGACCGCCGCCCGTCTTGAAGTATGCTAGGGTAGTGATTCCGAGACGGGAGTAACGACGAGCTTGAGGTGGGTTTGGTTGGTAGACATTCCCTTGGGAATAAATCCAACACTGTCTGGGTACTGGCTAGGACCCATTCGAACATGAGTTTCCCATCTCAGCCCGAAAAAAAAGCTTCATTAATTCTGGCTATTCACGCAGTTAGGCATACCATGCGGGAACGAAGGCCAAGCAGGCCAAGTTCTACGGATCGGAAAATAGCCCCTAAAGTCGCAAGATCAAATAAAATTAGATGGGCATAAACAAATTTCAACCATTCAAATCCCCACGGACAGATGATATAATATACCCCATTCAACTACAAATGGGAATTGATGTGTTAATACCACACGTAGCTAAGATCCTCAATGGGGATACATACCGCAAGTATGGCAAAAGGTTAAAGTCATTTACATACTTAAGGTAGGTATAACGTCAAAGTCATACAGACCAATAAGCCTATCCTCCTTTATATTAAAAACGTTAGAAATGTTACTGGACAGGTACATAAATAGATAATAGATAGGGAACATGCCGATGGATAAAGGCAACTCTGGAGGATAGGATAATAATCTCTGTTCTGGGGTAAGTCACCATCAAGGCAAGGACGGGTGGAGTATGTTCACAAAGAGGAGTTTTATCACCACTACTATTAGAAACCTTAGTAGATGACCTCCTCACAGAATGTCCACAGCAGACTTTTACTGTCTTGGATATGCAGACGACATAGCTACTGTAGTCCGGGGCAATTTCAGAAAGAATGCAAACAGCCTTAAATATAGTTGATAATTGGTGCTTACAAGAGAGACTAATGAACTCTTTCGCCTGTCTCTTCCTTGTGGCAACATTTATTGTAGAGTTTGCGACGCCTTGTCTGGCCGTTTCATACGCCAATTCGTTATGACCTTATGACCCTCGTGCCCTTGTACCCAGGCTACTGTGACTTTGAAGTGGTCTTTAAGTACGTCTTCAATCACATAATAGCTTAGAATAGTGCTGTGCAGTTGTAAAGTATGTGGATGGAGGTTTCTTCCTCCATGCCACAAAATCCGCATTCTTCTTCCTCAACTATTTTGAGCTTTTTCAGTTGCCCATTCAGGCGACAATGTCCCGTTAGGATCCCTGTTAAAAGTCTTAGTGAAGTTTTACTTTGACTTATGCTTTCATTTGATCTCAACAGGTTGTACTCACCCAGAAGAGTCTTTGATTGTATAAGCCCGACTAGATCTTTCCAATGGACAGATCTTCTCTTTTCTCGGCTTTACTTATTTCTTCCAATATTACATTGGAGCTGATTCCGCAAAAGGGTTCAGCCCCCCCAGAAAGGTATTTCAGTCCCCCTCTTTGCTAGTTCATCTGCTATTTCATTTTCTTCTATTCCAGTGTGTCCTGGAATCCATAGTAATGTGACTATATTATTCTCGCCTAGTTCATTGAGTTTGTCTAGGCATTCCCACATAATTTTGGAACTGATTACACAAGAGCTTAGTGCCTTAATGTCTGCTTGACTATCCGACATTATGATAATCCTTTGTCTTCTATATCCTTTATCAATATTGAACTGGGCGCACTTTCTTATGGCGTGGATTTCCGCTTGAAAGATACTTGGGGTTTTTCCCAAGCTTTCAGAGTGTTTGGTTCCTGGCCCGAACACTCCTATCCCAGTTCCTTCTATTTCTTTTGAGCCGTCTGTGTACCATTGAATGGCATTCTTTCCAAGTCTGGTAATGGTACTTGGATCCCATTCCTTCTTGTTGCTTAATTCCGTAACGAATTTCTTTGAAAAGTTATACTTTTTCATCATACTGTCGTCATACCTCGCTGGGTTGATACTGAATATTGTTTGATTTGGTTATTAGAGTAATCAAAAAAAGTTTCAACAAATGTCTATGATTTGTATAGAATCCACAACATTTTTTGTCAAATTTAATTTTTCGTAATTTGTGCAGATGGGTGTGACTTTAGCAGCCGTCGATACGAAATGTTGCTTTTGGTTATTGAAGTAATAAAATATGCTTCTCAAATTTATCTCATGCGAATCGAACATAGAACATTTTTTTAGATGAAGAAGCTGCTAACCTGTCAATAGCCATCTGACAATGCATCTAGGATCGAAAATGTGCACACATAAACCACAGACCTTCAATCAGAAAGTGTATAGATTAAACATTTACTGCCAGGGGCACATAAGTGACTATTGACCGTGTGCCACCTATTTTTTGTTTTAAATATGTCAGTTTAATGGTTATGTTAGCTAGTGGGCACTGTATTACTGAAGATTTTCTTTTTCATTTAAAAAAAGCAATAATGTACCGGGGACCGCCCCCGGAGCGTTAAATTTTTTATTTCTGAAAAAAATCATTTTATTGGTAATTCAAAGCCGACAACACAAGCAAAAAGTAATTAAAATATTGACTTCACAGAAAATAAAATTTAATCCGACATATAAATCACAAAAAAGGAACTACAAGTCAGTATTATAAAATATATCAAAAACTTATTATTATTTTTGGTATGTCAAAAAAATTACTTAATTCTCTCTATATATATAAAAGCAAAAAATAATAAAATAAACTAAAAACTAAAGAAACGATAAACAAAACTGTTTCGCACTTTAATGCTTTTAAAACAAAGAATAATAATTACACGAATAAGCTCCCTCCAGGTTATATAAAAACCACTTATCCACAATAATTATTGACACGAGTTATCGGTAGAAAGCTGGCAGAACCACGTTGTTCGTTCCACACACCGCAATTAGCACATGCACACCGTTATATGTTCTATTGTTCTGCTTGTTGCTGTGCGCATGCGACACCACTGCTCAGGAACGACTGCGCAGCGACAATGACGGACTACCGTATCCGTTATTGAGATACCAGCTGGTATCTCAATTGCCGCAAAAGAACTAACCAGAAAAGGAATTTCTGTCAAAAACATAACAATCTGCACTGATAATAGACAAGCCCTATTAGCCTTGAACAGACAATGTGTTATATCGGGGCTAGTACTACAGTGCCACCAAGATTTAGCTAACGCCTCGGCAGATAACAATATTATCCTGAGCTGGGTTACAGGGCACGACAGGAGAAGTGCCAGGGAAGCGGCTGGACTAAAAATTTTAGGACCCAGTGTCACTTACGGCCTAACGACTTCGACAATTGCGGAACTAGCCAAACGTTACACCCATGCTCAATCCCTTGAGAGATGGGATGGAATCAAAGGGAAGCTGGCGCCGAAGAAATATTTGGCGATGACCAGGAAAAATCTACGTTTAACAGTAGGGATTTCTGACTGAGCACTGGCAACTAAGGCAGGGCTTCTTAAACTATGGGTCGTGACCCCATTCTGGTGTCGCGAGAGATAAAAATATAATTTAACAGAAAATGTTTTTTAACTTGTAAAATTATTGTTATAAAGATAAAATAACAATTATGGTAGATAAATATTGTATAAAATAAATATGAGCAGTTTTGAAACAGAAGCGCTCGCGTGGCGTCTGAAAGACTCGGTTTTGTAATTATGGCTCGTAACTTTTCAACGTGTGTACATGAACTGTGGCCAATCGGTCTGAACATTCCTCCATTTTGTAATCGAGAAAATTCATTGTAAAACTTTTATTGCAAAAACTATTGTAGATCACTTAAAAGCGCTAGAAATACAACTCCGGACATATTTTATATTAAATATTGATTTCTAAAAAATAGTTTGGATTCAAAAGCCGTTTTGGATTGGCTTAAGTGAGATTAATCACCTGCCACTTGAAGCTCAAGAGGGATTTGCTGAGCTTTCGAGTGACTCAAACTTAAAACTACAATTTCAAAAAAAGCCCTTGACTGAATTCTGGATCGGAATTTCCCACAATCGCTGATATGGCGTTAAATGTACTTCTGCCATTCAACACCACATATTTATGTGAAGTTACTTTCTCAGCTTTAACACATATTAAATCCCAATATCGTTCAGCGTTAAAAAATGTTGAAGAGGTCTTACGTCTAGCAGTTTCAAACATTCCACCAAGATTTGATTTGTTATGCAATAAAAAACAGGGACATCCATCTCATTAAATTTTCAACATATACTTTAATTTAACACTTACCACGCAACTCAGTGCCGTTCCTGGGGTGGCGAACGCCTGCGTGCAAGAATAATTTTGTGCGCCCCTATTTACTATGCTTAAATTTTGATGATAAGGCCAATTTTCATAATCATTTTTAGTTTGAGGTTTAAACTGAATAGTTTCCTTATAGACTAAAGTCATTTTAGTGTTAGTGTTT
Source organism: Galerucella calmariensis (assembly GCA_910591675.1). Lineage (NCBI taxonomy): Eukaryota > Metazoa > Arthropoda > Insecta > Coleoptera > Chrysomelidae > Galerucella > Galerucella calmariensis. The sequence goes on from CAJUYG010002866.1 coordinate 25,580, forward strand.
GATTATGAAAATGGGCGTAATAAAATAAAACACCGAAAAAATATGACAACAAATTTATTTTCGACATCAAATAAAATAGACTATCAACGTACAATATAGGTCATAAATAAAACACGTCCATTCGGAAATTATCAAAAAATCCGAGTGAATTGAGATAAAACTCTCAAACGGTGCTCAACGCAAAAAATCCGTTAACTTGAAAATGTGCAAGATCTGTCTAATACCTAAGTACCTAATTATCAAATAACAAGGTAGTTTTAGAACATAACACGTCTTGCTTTTGCAGATGCAAGCTCATTGATCATTTCATTGTGATCGATGGCTTCACATATTTTATTTTCGATTGAAATAACATCTAAATCTGAAAGCCTTTCCTGGCACATCGAAGTTCTCAAAAAAGATTTTACAAGTTTTAGCTTTGAAAAACTCCTTTCGCCAGACGCAACAGAAATCGGCAGCGTCAAAAATATCCTTAATGCTATAGACAGGTTTGGAAACAAAGACTGCAAATTTTTCTTGGTTATATAATTCAGAATATCTATGGGTGAGTCTGAGGTAATGCGAGAGTCTTTGACAGGGTTAAGGATTTTATATGATGAAATTTCATTGTACAAATCAAGACCATCAATATTCTTGCAAACATTTCTGTAATGTGTGTATCCTACTATGGATACTTGGTGCATTAGAAGTGTG
>CAJUYG010002867.1:0-10477 GCA_910591675.1 Galerucella calmariensis
TGGTTGCTTTTCCAATACCTGTCATCTTTGAACAAAGTTCCACTGTATAATCGATACTTATTGCACTTTTTTGATATCTAAGTGCATTAAATACATTAAACACAATAATCTTTTCACTAATGCTTAGCGCTGATTTCGCAGCTCGCTTAACTGGAATAAATCCTGAAAGACTCTCCATTTTCAAAAATTACCCAAATGTGTCTCCTAGAATACTCGCATTAGGTTTGTTCGCTCTTAAAATGACTCACAGTTTTATACCAATAAGTAGAGGTACCTACCTACCTACCTACCTTTTTCGTAACAACCTGAAGTAACATTGTGTATTAATTGTTCCCGAAATTCTCGGCATAATTATTTTCACCTGTTATGACAATAATGATTACTATAAATAGGGTTCAAACCGGCACGTCAGGTAGGTGCGCCTATGGAATCGGCTGCTAAAAATGATTTATTACTATCAACCAATTTCAAATCGAGTATAATCAATTCTTATATAAAAACTAATGTGAAGGTTGAATCTGATGCTGTTCAATAAGTTTGTTGATATCAGGTTCCAATTTACTCAAAAATGTTTAGAAGAGTAAATGAGTAGAATGTATGTTTTTGTTTCTTTTTTTATATATTTTATCACATAATTTATGTTTTTAAGTTTTTATATTTTACCAGAAACATTTTATTAATAAAATGAATTTTAAAAAATTCGTGCATAATATTTTCTTATTAGGGCCCTTGTTTTAAATTATTCTGTGTGTCGCATCATTTTCTGAAAAATCCGATAATTTTGTCAACGCTGCTCGATAATTTCTTACCTCACGTCTGGCAGCACTGAGCAGCACGCACCAACAGGAATAAGACAAACGTGCATAAACTCGTTTATCTCATTCGACGCCCAATCGTACTCGACAAGCAAGAACAAGTATTATAGAACCAGCCGATTGATACAGGAATGTACAAATCAGATTATTTAACAAAAACTTGTTAAAACAAAACAAAAAGATTCTTCCTAGCTAGGTAGATGAAATTAAAAATCGACCCCAAAGCCCTACACAACGCCCCCTTTTTTTTCTGGGTCTCTTACCGCCCCCCTTTAGGTCTGCAGCGCCCACGTTGGGAAAGACTGACCTAGGTTGATAACAGAAAAAATTATTAAACATTAATAAAGAAATTCAACTTCTTAGTTGGCTAAAAGTCGCAATAATTGCCAACTTCACGGCTAGTATTGGAAAAAAGTTTTTATCCTTGCCATGAAAAAATAGTTTATTTGAAAATATCAAATATATTTTTACTTATACAAGAGTTGTTTTGTAAGAAGGTCAACCTACACGCGTATATCGGAAATTGTATTTTTGAAAGGTTAGGTTATAATATTTCCCATCACTATCAAATGGAGCATATGGAATAGTTTCCGGGCCCAATCTGGGTCTGAATTTCGACGATGGGAACTTGATTGAACGGAAGTTGTGTCGCAGTATCGTCGTAACCTTGGCTCGGGTTGGCGGGAAGCACATGTCTGGATTTTAAAGTGTGTTTATGATGTCAACAGACGAAAATATATTTAGGTATTCAGATTTCACCGAAATACGGTGATATTAAAGTTACCTACTATTTATTCACAGTATTTACTCTTATATTTTATTTAATCTTTACGAATATTTTAAGATTATAAAGAGAAAAATTATCCTACAAAAATTTACAGATTTCAAAAAAAAGATAATTTTAATTGTTTGGACCCTTACTTTGTATAGTATCATTCCAATCATCCCATGTCACATTGGACTGGATTAGAGTGATATATTATTACTCTAGTCCAGCATTTATTCCAACCCAGTATGTTCATTTTACTCGAAATATATCAGTATATTTTCTCGGTTTCGTGTTTTACGATAAGATATACTTAAATCGTTCCAGGAAACCCCACAAGTTTCCTATATCATTTCACAGTTACAGTTGTCAGAACCAAACATGAGCCCCGGAAAATATGCGAACTAAAATAAGGTCATCGCAAGCAGCCAATCAAGAGCCAATGTTAACGATTGTCCATTAGTAATTGTTAAATATAATCGAAATAATATGACCGAGTGATTTCATCAACATACATCATTTTGTTCATTCTGTATCAGTGTTGTCAATGCGAGGATGATTATCCGATTTTTAGACAATTTCACTAATTTGGATCCAATAGTTTTTCGAATATTTTGTACAAGGGATATATAGAATGGCTATTGTTTTTGGGGATTCTCCATATTTACTGGGGTCGAAGACTTTATTTAGATAACCAATGTGTCCTTTTGGTAATTTTGACAAATTCTGATAATTTGAATAGTAATTTCGGGTAATTTTCATTTTTGCATCGGCAGCACTGGATTATAACCAATTCATATTTTGTTGCTTTCCATAGAAACTTGACCCTTCTTTTTCATGACAATACAGTCATGTAATTTGGAAATATAGACATTTAGGGCAAACGGTAGTTTCAGTTTTGGTCCAATATAAATTTTTTTATTAATATTTAGAGTTACATTTTTAACAAGTTTGACTTTGTTTACGTAACTCTCAACAGTTGACATTTATGGTATCGTTATTTGGTTATCGATTCTAAATATCGAATTGTTACTACAAAAATACAACTACAGCGACATGAACACGCCCACCAGGGCTCACGTTTGCTTCTGCCAACTGTATACTGATCTCAAATAGGAAAAAATATATCCAATGATCACAAAATATCTTAGGATTTTTATATAAGTATATAAAATAATTGATTTAGTTAGTTTAATTTGTAATGTAAGAGTAATAAAATTTTTAAAATCTATCGGAACTGTTCTAGAGTAGACGATACACTGGCACTTCAATCGCGAGCTATTAAGAGGCAGTTTACACGACGAGTTGGTCATGGCTCGTATCCTGGCTTTCCGTTTACTTTACGACGTGTCTGAACATGATACATGACGGTATTATCTATCGATTGTTGACTATTGACGTAGTATAGGCACATAATAGTGTTGATTGACAAATACAATATGTCCCCCTAAGATGGAATTATGTATATGGAAAACTTGATTACTGTAGATGACAAAAAAATAGATCTTGTATTTTTGGAAATACTGAAATATTAATTGATGCAGTGAAGGACAGGAAAGCTCTCTGGGATACTTCCTACAACGATTATAAAGATAAACATTTAAAAAACAAACCATTGGTCAAAAAATGTGGATCATGTCTTAGTTTGCCGTATAGGTTACGGTATGACCCATTCTTATATCTAGTAACATTTATAGGATGAACGCCCACCCCATCGACTCTTCTTTCTGTTTATTGAATACAATGCATAAAATGCCTAAAATAGCGTCGTTTTCACCGACAACCGTTGGGACTAGCGAGCCGCATAAGAGCCGAACTTCATCATATACGGCGCGAAGCTCTCAAGGCTCGTGAGTTACAAATCACAGAAAATAAAGCAAAAAACAGAAAACGTTGGTAACGTAATTAATTATGTTATATCCCGTTCTTTGTTTTTTAACGTGAAAATCATCCGAAGATGATTTCTTAGAAAAGAGGAAATTCGCATATCAAAAAACATTTTGTCTGGACCTGAAGAAGATAACCCCTTGTTTGAAGTTCTCGATTCTCAGCGCATTTTATCAGTTCTTCCTGTGTGATTGTTACAGGCAATGACCACCGGACATCGTTATTCTCTTTACCAGTGTTGTCGTTACTCACTGATTCTTTAAAATAGAATATTTGTATGGAAAATATTAAATACAATCAACTGTATTTAAAGATACACGGAAAATGTTAATTAAAATTTGTTTGTCTGAACGTTTCTTGTAGAATTCCAAAAACTTGGCACTGTAATAAGGAAGTTTTTAAATATTATGAAATGTCTCTGTTGGAAATAAACACAAGAAAAACACTTTCAAACTACTTAACCTATTAATAGACCTGTGGAATCTAGTTTGAAGTTTGAATATCCATAAAATTATCATTTTCACGATTACAGGTGTATTTTACACAAAAGAAAAAAATATAATTTATTCAAGCCAACTATTTAGATATATCTCTTATTCCACAAACTCTAGAGCAGGGGTTCCCAAACTTTTTTGTACCACGCCCCCCTATGGTTATTTGGATACCCCCCACGCCCCCCACACATATCAGCTTTCCATTTTGCAATACCCTATTTCCACCAACTCCTACTTGTACAAGTATGTGCCTACTTGATACGATGAGTAGGTAGATTTTTTTACAAACACTTGACCATTATGTCAAGTGAATATCCTTTATGTGGAAGCGTGGAAATTGGTAAAAAAAACGTGGAAATTGAAACATTACAAAAACAATTTTGAAAACTTAGAAAGACTTTATTTCAAAAATCTGAGGAAATTATTTTTGTAAAATTTTTTATTTATTTCATTAGGGTGTCACGCCCCCCCCCTGGACTTTCTCCAAGACCCCCGGGGGGGGGCGCCCCCCCAGTTTGGGAACCACTGCTCTAGAGCATAGGCGTTTTCTATAATGTAATAATTATTCAAAGTTCCACGATGTACATGGAACCAAATACCACTACCTACAGCACCCAACAATGTTGGAACTAATGTTAGCTCTCCCGTGTGTAAATTCGGCTTCAATAGATTTTTTCAAAAGTAATTGAAACAAAACAATATTTATATCCTTAATTACTTACTTAATTTTTCCTGTGGTCTTTGTTAATTGAAATTTTTTTGGTTTCCAATAAAACCATGAATAGCATTTTTTTAAATTGTTTGTAGTAATATTTGTACTTATTGGTTAAATATCTATATCTAGTTCAAATCGGACCTTTCGTTAAGACGGGGGTATAAATTTTTTGAGGTTTGAGCGAACAGCACTATACATTTCATCTTGGTAATGTTGACTACCTTTTACGGCAATTTCATTTTTTTTTAAATTCAGGTTTTCAATAATTATAGTCAACAATTTGGTTGTTTGTTATGAAATAATATAATTATTTCCTATAACTATAAGTTAAATGTGTAAATCCGACAACATAGCAGTTGTGTTCGTTAGCATGCATTAAACGTTTTTAATTGTTAAATACCTTTTAGTTATGTATTTAAATAAAGGAAATCGTCAGTTGTTTTATTATGTAACTTCTGAACAACATTCACAGCTTTGGTATTGTTAATATAAAACAATAGAAATGACAAGTTATAGTGACTAAAGTAGCTGAATATTGGTTGTATTTTCACACCCATCTTTATCATTCAAAAAAACACACCGGAGATCAATACATTTTTTAAAAGTTATTTTCAATTCAACATAAGAAATATTTCAACGCAATTAATAAACATAATAGATATCACCTGATTTTACAGAATTCAGTGTCGCAGAGAGGGGGGTTAGGGGGTTGTCAAACCACCCCCCACCCCATAGACGCCTAACATAAATTAAAACTGTTAAACTTGATACAAAATATATTCTTGTCACAAACAAACAAAAGGTTCTATCAATTTCTCAGTCCTTCATAACTGTAACCTTTATTCTTTCATTTCTATAAACCATGTACAAAAAACAGGACGAGCTAACATGAAACGTACCGGACAATCGCGTGTAACTACGCCTTAAGACGTGAACTAAATTTTGGTATTTCGGTTGTGTCTTGAGGAAATAAACATTTGAGCATTATTGATATTTAAATATGGATTATAGTGAATGGTTTACAAATATTTCTCTTCGTTGTTTGATATAGGTACATAATCTTACTTATATTATTTTATCTAGGACCTAATATCAAATTCAAAAAAATTTGTTACAAAACAATCTTCCCAGCCTCGAGAGATAAAATCTTTGTTTGGACCATGGCAAAATCATGCCCCCAATCGATTCATGGAAGTTGTAGTGACTAGACTACATCTAGGACATAGCAGACTCAGCCATCAATATCTACTGTCAAAGGAGTGTCAACCGTATTGTGAAGTATGTGAGCATCCCATTATAATTAAACATATTTTGATTGAGTGTCCGCTATATAGTGTCGCAAGGTTACAGCATCACCTACCGAACAATTTAAGTGCAGTGTTCAAAGTTTACAGTTTTTAAAGGATTCTGAGCTTCTATACGAAGTATAATTATTGTATTGTTCAACTAACCTATGTACAAAATAATCATTCACTGTTCCACCGCTAATAACCAATATGGTTGATGCGGAAATAAAAAATAAATAAAAAAAACAATCTGATAAAAAAGGAAAATTTTTATTTTATTATAATACTTTATTTGTAACCCCCCGAAGGTCGCGTTTATTTCATTTCAGATCGCCTCGGTCAGCAAGATCGTAGAAGCAGGAATTGAATGTGTGTTGATGATTTAAAAAAAATTAATGGCCAGTGTGCTGCTGTCTAATAATACTCCACAAATTCACACAAGATTTTAGTAGCAAGAAGAATTATTTTTTACTTTTAGTGCATTAAAATTATATTCATTCCATTTATTATCAATAAACTTTTAGCAAAGTAAGAAACATCCATTACCAGACGTGGGAATCAAAATTTATAGTAATTAAAAGATCATTAACCGGATTTTTCCCAAATGTCATCAGCGAGTAAACACATCTGTTATGAACAACAGAAAAATCTTATAAAAAATGATCAGTAAATTTAAACGTACCTTATTAAAAAACACAAGGACAAAAAGCAATGTACGAATACGGAAATGATTCGGGTTCCCTTTCTAAAACGTAACCACTATAAATAAGAACAAGACCAGTGAACCCATCAACTGAGTGTCCATGAAATATTTCAAAGACCTAACCAAACAAATTCATATATTTCCAGTAGAATGACTTTTTATAAGTTACTACAGCATGTTTCATTATACCGGGGTCGATTAAATATATCTATTTATTAATTATTATTATATACAATGCAGGATTTTCGACAGTCACTGATATAAATTTACTCCTAAAAGATTCAAGGAATGCTCTTTCCAACGCTATAACTGAAACATTGTTTTCCATTTTGAAGCTCATATACATATAATATAATTATATAGGATACAAAGGTTCTAAAGAAAACCACTTATATTCATTTTATTTTAGTAAAAAGATAAATTGAAAAAATGACAATTAGCCTTCAAAGTTCAAACACTTCAAGCACGTGACGTCACATTTTTGTAAGCATCATTCGACATTTTATAATTCGTTAGAGTTTCCATTGCATTTTCTGGGTTTTCATCGCTTATATGACATTTTCTACTTGTGAAGTATTAATAATCACACTTTTGTATTAAAAGTACAACAAAGAAACTTAGGAACAAGGTTTTATCAAGATAAGGATTTTTGTTCAAACTTTTAAATTCCTTGTAAAGTATTGCATTCATCAAAAAATACTGCGTCTCTCTTTTTCTTACTGCTTTCTTCGCATAATTACGCATCAAGATAAACAAGCAAGCTGTCAAGTGTTTACGAAGGCGTAATGTAATAGACAGACGCAAAATTTAAAATGTAGTTTTAAAATTCTATGCATACTTTTTTGATTAAAAATTATTGTAAGAAATTTGTTTAAGCAGCACACAATGTGCAAGGAGAGTGCTCTATGAATTTCTTCCCTCAATTAGAGAAACTTTTCAACACACAATTTTATATATGCACCCGGTATACGATATAGGATCGGTTTGGTGACTAGTTTTTATAGCAGAAGGTCTATTTACTTAAAAGCATTCTAGTTTTTTTGTCATAATTGAAAAAATAAACCTTTTCAAGAAAGATAAAAACGAGCGCCGGTTTTAAAGAATGTTTTAGTCCTTTAATGTCCGTATTAAACTGACAATATCTTCAATAGTCACATTGCGGAATAGTACTAAAACACATAATATAATATAGTATTTTCCATTCATTGGCTGCAAATTAGTGAGAAAGTTTAAATAAAATACTCCAAATCACTGTTTCAATTTCATAATTTATATAAGGCCGTAGAAAAAATATTGTATGCATCATAAGCATAAAGTGTCTTTTTTTTCAAAAAAAGAACCACTTTATGCGCTTGTTACTAAAATTACTATTTTCATTAAACAGAATATTTCTGATAAAAAAATAGTCGGCTATTATCTGATGCTCTCGAAAAAATGTTCCACTATCTTTTATTCTACATACTCTTTTAAAAAATGAAAAATGTATTTCAAGAACAAAAGCAAGCCGAGTCGTGATAAAAGTAAAGAAATATATCATTAATGTACGGGAAGCTGAAGTTTTCAGTGACCTTAATGAGGGACTGAAAAAAAGCCTGAAAAAAGTATGTGATATATGTCTCGCTTGAATAATAGCCCTACAAAACATTTTGAAGAGTGAACATAGTAGGATTTATGTAGAATGAATGATGGAAGCTGAATAATTTTGATCAAAGGAAATTAATTAAGGTAATTTGGCGTTTTTGGTTATTCATCACAATTGTAAAGGTTTTTTGTAATTGTAGAGAATAAATTAAAAGATTGTAAATGAAAAGAATAATCCTTGAAACAATTTTTAATACCTATATGATTTGAAACATGAGAAATATTTGATTGAATTTTATCCTAGATTTTTACTAAAAAATTATACGTGTGTAATAAGGTGTAACTAGTTGGAGTCGACCTCTTTAGATTTGAATGATAATTTTTTTTTTAAATTATGAATTTTTGAATTAAAAGAAATTTCATCTTAATCAAGCTTAATAAATTGAGCAATTTTGTAATTTGAACATGGCATTTCAAGGGAAAAATTTAATTTTTTGTACTGTTGTTGCTTTTTTTCTTTTTTTTTACCTGGAAATTGTTTATATGATTGATGATTAAACGATTTTTTAAACTCAATTATGGTACAAATTTTTTTAATAAAATTCAAAAATTACTATTTTTTATAAAACAAAAAGGACAGTTCCTAAAATTTCAGGAACTCTTACGATTAAGTAGTAAAAGGTAGTATCAAAAAAAAATTAATAATGCTACAAATTTTTTCTATAAAATTCATAAATTTTCTATTAAAACAAAAAACTCAGTTCCAAAAATTTCAACTTACAATTAGTAAAAGGTAGCCAAAAAAGATTAATAATGCAAATTTTTTTTTTATTAAAAAATTCATATTTTCTATAAAACAAAAAACTCAGTTTAAAAAATTTCAGGTACTCTTACGATTAGTAAAAGGTAGTATCCAAAAAAATTTAATAATGGTACAAATTTTTTTAATAAAATTCCAAAATTTATATTTTCTATAAAACAAAAAAATTCAGGAAAACAATTTTGATAATAAATTAAACTTTGTGTAGAAACTGAATTGCACGTAGATAAGCTACCAAGTTTTCCATATTGTACTCTTGACAATTTTTAAAAATTAAAAATTTCACAATTTAATAAAAAAATTTTTTTTCAGATCCCTCCTAATACTGAATTTTGCACAAGTTTTGAGAAAAAGGTTTTCCTTTTTTCTTCTTCTGCAGAATTCCGTTATAAGATGAAAAAAAACTTACGACCAAAATTCGTCCAAATCTAAAGGGGTCGATTTGACTTACCCATCAATCATTTTGAAATATAAAGTAGGATATTTCCTCTTTAGCATCACGTTTTGACCATGTTTGCATACCCAAAATAATCTCAGTTTTTTTTGTGTCCCACATCTGCCCAAATGGTGAGTTCTTTCACAGAAAAATTAATAAACAACTTAACTTGATACCATACACGTAAAATCTTTCGAAAATAGGGCTAAAGGAACAATAAATCCTTATCCATGAAGCTTCAAATTTATATCAATTTTTAGCTCAAAATATACATCGTCTACTCAAACTAAATTTGCCTTCTCAAGATAGATTGGCAATAATAAATCAAAAGAAATATACACGTAAGTGTGTACTACTGTTGACAAGTATTACCAAATCAAACCAACATTCTCATTAACAATAATCTAGTTTCTTTATCAGAAAATGTTTGATATCGTAACAAGATTGCTTAGTCACTACTGGCTGTAAGTGAGCCGTAAAATACATTTTTCTTCGTTTTGAAGTAATTACGCTCTATTTACAGCATATATGTTACTTTCGGACACACCCTTAACTGTCCTGCATAAAAAAAATTAAGTAGATTTCTATTCCGCGTGATATGGTCGCAATTCCCACACGTGCCAAGATTAGACTATGACAATATTATATTAGATAACACTAAAAATCAGTTCCTAACTACTTTACCTTTACACAGTAGCGTGCAACGGAAAATGCTTTTAATAAATAAACTTAATCTGACAATAAACAATTTATATATTTTTTGCCAAATGCACTTCTACGAAGTCTCATCTTTTTATTGCAATTGCATGTAACATGTTTCTTATGATTCAGTTCTTTATTACCTTCTTTAAATTTGATCTCCAAATTTTCTAATGTTTTTCTTTCAGTTGATAATTTAGCCATCTTTCCCTTTCTTCAATTTTTCTTATTCTCGATTTTTCATATTCATTTCTTTTTACGTTTAATGCGAGTAT